>JARHVA010008307.1:70000-87500 GCA_037957365.1 Torreya grandis
CCAAAAGACCTTACACTATGATACCTGCATATTATGTAAATGAAGTTTGTGAGTTTCAATTAATCTAATTATTTTACCATGACCACCCTATGATCCAAAACCTATAAAGCATTCCAATCCAAAATATGTGAAGGATCAGCTACATACTTTTAAAGATATAATACATGGAAAATGATATGTAATTGAGCTAGACCTAGTGGCAAATCAAGCCTATATGAGACAAGATTGACCACTTATAACACTCTAAAAGGTCCCACATATCTAAGTGATAGTTTTATTGACTTCCTAAATTTAATCAAGCTATTTTGTGGCTTAACCCATAAAAACACTTGTCACCAACGAAAAAATGCCTATCTATCCACTTCAAAATAGCATAAATATTTTATCTATTATTGGTCTTGGCTAATCTCTACCTAATTATCTTAACTTGATCTTCCATCTCATAAAACATCTCAGGCCTAAAGACTACCTTATCCTCTAACCTATCCTAAATGATTGATGTCCTGTACATCCTTTTGTATAATGCCTCAAATGGTGCCATCTTCAATGTTGATTGGTATGAGTTTTTATATACAAACTCAATAAATAGAATATAATATTAACATTTGTATTTATAATCCATGCAATAAATATGTAGAAGATCCTTTAGCATTTGATTTACTCCCTCAGTCTGACCATCAATCTCTAGGTGATATGCGGTGTTGAAATTTAGTTATGTACCCAAAGCTAAGTTTAGAGACCCAAAACCTGGAAGTCATCTTTATATCATGATCTAAAATGATCTTATTTGGGAATACATTCAACCTATACACTTCCTTTATGAACCTCTTCATAAGGGTAGGTGCATCATCTATGAAATTTCTTGGAATGAAATGACCCACCTTGGTTAGTTTATTAGCAACTACCAAGATCATATCATGACTACTCTGTGACATCAATAAACCTTGGAAAAATTCCATACTAATCACATGCCACTTCCACTCTGGTATATCATGTGTATATAGTAATCCATCTAGGTGCACATGTTTAGCTTTTACTCAATAACATTCTAGACAATGTGACACAAACTTTGCTACATCTTTCTTGATTCCTATTATCACATCTGATTGCACCTATCTTGATCATGTAGCTTTTTATGAAATTTCCTAATGATACAATATAAAAACATCCAAATCCATGGGAACTTAGCAATTTGAGGTTAATCTCTAGATAAGCCCAGCTTCCTTTCACTAAATCTGATGCAAACTAATAAAAAACTAGTTTTGTGAAAAAGCTCATTCTTTAGTGATTTTGAATCCTAAACTAGGGTTTGATGGGGAAAATGGTTGAAGAATTGAAATTTTTAGAAAACTAAAAATATGGTAATTCATGAAATATTTTATAGTGGATTTTAATGCTGGCTTGATAAACATAATAGAGAAAAAATTATGTTGAATTTGTTTCAGCATAAACTCATACAAATAGAAATTAGAGGTAGTATTTTAACTATTTTTTATAGAAGGGAAATGCATATTTATTCCAAAAAATATTTTCAAGAGGGTAAAATATCATAGATGAATTTATTGAAACTAAAAAATAGAGATAAAGATTTCATAAATAATCAAATAACTTGCACACACACATGGATCTCTCAAGACAAAAAATGCAAATCTTTAACTTTATTTCTCTCCAAAGGTTACAACTTGTAGTTATACATTAAAAAATGCAAAAAATATAAATAGTACCAAAAATATATATTGGGCCATGGGGTGTACCCAATTTAAAACAAAATATTCCAAGATGAGATGTAGTTTACAAAACTTGAATGCCCAATTAAAGAAGATCATGCAAATTTGAAATATTCATGCAAAAGAGGTGAGTTATTCTATTAATGACATCTTGGATTTATGGAATGGATGGAAAATAGCATGCATGAGCTAGGAGTGATATTTGGCATAGCATGGCATGGTTGAACTACAGATGTTAAGCCAACACTAGAAGTGGCTAACAATAGCTTCTTCATGCAAAAAGAGGTGAGTTTTATTGGCTTTGCTGAGGAGTCTTGCATGTCTGGCCCTAATCATCTAAAAATTTATATTTGAATATATCCATCCCAGTGAGCAATAATTAACTCAGACTCTATCTTCACTAGTGTCAAGCCTTGAAAACTCTATTTATAACTTTCGAAATGTGACTGTTGTTTGAATCATTGAAAATTCCACCTAGGAATCACATTGTTAGATATTTTACATGATGGGGTGTGATCATGCCACTTGGCATTTCCAAAAGATTCCTAAGAGCTTGACTTATTGACTCTATGAGAAGGCTCAAAGACTATTGATTTACTATCTAGGATCCTGTGATGTTACCACTTGGCACTATTATGGAGATTTTAAAATAGCCTTTGTCATTATGCTTGATTGTGCACCATTATATCCTTGACATGCAAGTTAATCTACATCATCAAATCTTGGTGCTTGACTCTTTGAATCTATGCAATATTGACATCTGTCAGTTCTAGATTTGATCTTTTAAACATAAATGAAAAATTACTTAGCATATATATATATAAAATAAAGTGTAAGGGTACCACTTGGTGGTAGTATGGGGATTTTAGGCTCTTATCATTGGTACTAGGGTATTATTTTTGGCCATTTTATACAGGAGAATTTGTTGTAGGAATTTTTCATAGGGCATGTATATTGTCGAGAAAATTATTTAGGATAAAATATCCAAAGAAATTATCTCAAAGAGTCTTATTTCATTAGGTAAAAAGTTTCATCAAAATGTCCACATACTAATTCCATTAGGGGAGTTATTTCAGACAAAATGTCTACAAAAATTTCCCTAAAGACCTATTTTTTGGGCAAATGTTTTGAAGAAATTATCCCAAAGGTTCACTTCCAAAAGTCTCAAAGGGTTATTTAAAAGGCCAAGGGAAATTTTCTAGGTGAAAATTCCCATGAAAATTATCTTAAAGGGTAAGGGTCAGAGGAAAAAATCCTAGGATAAAAGTTTTGAAGAATAAGTTCAAAAAGGCCAAAGGGCATGATGTCTCAGACAAAATGTCTAAAGGAATTAGTCAAAGGGATGGTCCCAAAAAATTCCAAAGGGTAGGTGGGTTAAGGTTGAAGGGTCATTTATATTAAGAAGAAATCTAAAGGGTCTAATTCATAGGGCATTTCATCCATAACAAAAGTCCTGAAGGATCTACTTCATAGGATAAAGGCCCATGACAAAAATCTTGAAGGGTAAGTACAAAAGGTCTAAAGGGTCTACTTCATGGAAAAAATTCCCAAAGAATATACTTCATAGGGTAAAGTCCCAATAAAAAAATCTTTAAGGGTAAGTCCATAGGGAGAAGGGCAATCTCAAAAAGGCTAAAGGGTAGGTCTTTTTCATCAAGTAAATTTTTGCAAAAAAAAATGTTGCAAACAAAATGTCCAAGGAAATAAAATTGACAAGGACAAATGACTTTAGGGAAATTATTTTAGATAAAATGTCTGATGTAATAAACCTAACAAGAATGAATGGATTTAGGTAAATTATTTTAGACAAAATGTCCAATGCAATAATCTTGAAAACCAATTTTTGTGGAACAAAAAATATAAATACAAAATCTTGAAAAAGATAAACTTGAAAACAAAAAATGTAACAAATGCAATTTGCATAATTTTTGAGAGAACAAGTCTTAAAATAATTAGGACACAAACATGGAAAACCTACATCAAAATGGACGTAACACCTAAAAAGAGTAAACCTGAATATCAAACTCATTGGATAAAATGTCCAATATAAAATGCCTAAATAAACTCTCCAAATTGATTATGTCCTAAAACTCTATATAGTTAAAATAAACTCCTGAAGTGCATTAATATAGTTATCCTAGGAAATATATGAAAAAACACCATTTTGACAATGTATGAAAAGCCAATAATCAATAATTTTACATAATCATATAGAACAAGGCTCAAAGTTAAGACCATAATCTAAAAAAAGTGGTGAAGGGGAATGATCTTGAGCATTCAAGAACCCATAACTTTGGTTAGAAATCCTTAAATCAATCATGAAGTGTGCCATAGAAGAATAATTAAATCATAAACATGAAAGAGACTCTTCATTTAATTCACACAATATACTTGCTTTCTAATTTCTTGGATCTATGTGTGTCAAATGTGTAGTTTATTTAACCCTTGATTTGATGAGTTATTTTAAGGCATGATGAAGCTATAGGTTTTATTCTAGTGTCTATTAAAGCTTAAAAAACAAGGGAAGTTTAGGCATTGCTCTGCTTCTATCTAGGTGTCCATAGCCTTGATAAAGATACATTGGGATCTTTTTCTTCTCTTTTCATTATTTTATTTTAATCATGATACATGGTACATTGACCTTATTTCATCATGTGAGCTTTTTGAATTTATTTTTTTCTTTTTTAACTCATTGGTTCTTTTCTTATTTTTTTCTTGAATGGAAAAAAGAAGAGTTGGAACCCTAGTGAGCTGGTATAATTATAAAACAAATCATTACTAGAACATCCCTACTAGATGCATCTATACCAATAATTATCACTTCCAAAAAGTATTTAATGTGATAAGTACATTTGATCTAATAAAACAAGAAAAAATTATAAATTTTTATTAAGTACTCTAAGAGAAACTTCCACATGCCTGTTAAAAGTATTCAATTATGACAATCTCTAGAATGGTTCATGATTACATACCTTATTCTGAAGACTCAAAACATAGAAATTATTCCAATTTTGTGAAAAAAGGGGGTATTCCTTAAGATATTAGATGCAATGATATTTTTGAGACAAAAATATCAACATTTTTGGTGACCTTTATGGGATGATTACCTGCTAATCTTTTTCAATCTAGTAGCCTTATCTATTGGGCATGGAGTCAACTTATATTCTAACAAACTCTAACTTAGGGAAGAAAAAACTAGGACTTGCCTAGACATAAAAAAAATAGGAAAAATAGACAAATAAAATAGGAAAAACATCATAACCTAAGGGAAAAAATACTCCTAATGAGTTAGACCTATACAAAATTACTTATTGAAAAACAAATAACTAACCTATTATTTACAAAATTTCAAATTTTTTAGAATGAGTTCCTACATCAAAAGCAAGATTTGATGTATATCCCATTAATTTGGATTAGTAATTCTACTCCATCAATCTTGGAGAGTTAGAATACATTGGTTCCTTTTCCCTCCATGATGATATATGTACCAATCCATATTGCATCAAGTTTAGTGTGCCTACTTAGTTTTAATTTATCCATATTCCACTTGAGAACTATGTCTCCTTTATTAAATATCCTTGAAGATGCATTTTTATCTAAAGTATTTTTGGTTTGTGCCTAATTTTATTCTAAGAATTTCATTGATTGATGCCTAATTTCTTCAAGCTCCATGAGTTCATCTAGTGTCACCATCATTTCATCATTGTCAATCAAGTCTAATTGGTTTCTAAAATCTAAAGATGGAAGTTCAATTGACAATGGTACTTGTGCTTCTCTTCCATATAAAAATATAAAATTTGAATTACCAATGGATCTTTTGGGAGTAATCTTGTCAAGCCAAATTTCTTATTTCAACTTTGCGTGCCATGTTTGGTAGTTGTCCTCCATTTTTCATTTGATAATTCTAATCAAATTATTATTGGTTAACTCAACTAAGCCATTACCCTGGGGGTAATGAATTTAAGAAGTGCTTAGGTAAAAATTATGATTGACAACCCATTCAATCACTTGAGTACCCAAAAATTCCTTAGAATTATTTGATATGATGGTGTGAGGAACACCTAAACTTGAAACTATGTTATCCATGAATTCTAGAATAGATGCTTCAATGGCATGTTTAAAGCAAACAATTCAATTTGTCATGTGAAATAACCCATTACTATGAGAACCCATTTATGACTCATGCTTAATGGTATACTAATCATGCCAATGAAATCCAATTCTCATTGAGCAAATGGCTAATCCACTTAAATTGGTCTGAGAGGAAGGGATGCTAGCCTTTGCTTACTGGTGAAGTAAGCACACTTTTCACAATTCCTTACCCATTAATGAGCATCCCTTAATAATTTAGGATAATATTATCCTCCTCTCATTATCTTAATGGTCATAGTCCTTACATAAAAATGTCCTCCTGATGGTCCATTTTGAAATTTCTCGATCACTTTAAGAACTTTCTCATGTTCAATACATATTAACAATACTACATTCATGTCTTTCTATAATAAAATTACATCAATAAGAACATAAGGTATTTATTGGAGTTGGAAAAATATTTTCTTTGAATATTAAAAGTCATATGGCTATTCACCAATCTATAGGAAATGAGTCATGTCTTGAATCCAACTATTAAAAAAAGGTGGATTGTTTGACTAAGGTTTAGTTTGAGTATACACTGTATCAGATACTAGTTCATCAATCTTGATGTTAGTATCCAATTGTTTACACAATCTTTTCCCCTTACAATATTCATGATCATTATATCCATATTATACTCCATGACTTTGGTAATCCATCTTGCTCATTTTTAATTTATCTCCCTACTCAACATAAATTCTTTGATGCTCTGGTGATTCACCATCAAATGTATTTTATTGTTGGAGAGAATATTCTTGAACTTCTTGAGTTATTTGATCACCACATATACCTACTTCTCCATAGAACTATAATTCTCTTTGTAACCTTTCAAAGATTGGATAAAGAAAGAAATGGGTTGTTCCAAATTTTCTTAATTGCGTTGAGTTAGAATGGATGAGATGCTTCCTTCCCCTCCAAATGTGTAGAAAATAAAGTCTTTCTCATAGTTTGGGTTGACTAGGGTAAGAGCTTGAGAAATAGCCTATTTTATGGCCTTGAAGTTATATATTCCCTCTTTAGTCCATCTAGAAAGAGTTCCAAATATACCTACTTCTCCATAAAACTATAATTCTCTTTGTAACCTTTCAAAGATTGGCTAAAGAAATAAATGGGCTGTTCCAAATTTTCTTGATTATGTTGAGTCAGAATGGATGAGATGCTTCCTTCCCCTCCAAATGCATAGAAAATAAAGTCTTTCTCATAGTTTGGGTTGACTAGGGTAGGAGCTTGGGAAATAGATTATTTTATGGCCTTGAAGTTATCTATTCCCTCTTGAGTCCATCTAGAAAGAGTTCCCTTCTTCCTACCCTAGTCAACCCAAACTTGAAATTTAGAACAAATCTTCTCACAAGGTTGATCTTCCCAAGAGAGCTTTGTATACCCTTTTTGTGACTCAATAGTGTTAATGAAAATATGGATCTAACTCATTTAGGATATATTACAAGACCTTATTTTAACACTATGTGTCCTAGTAGCTTCCCCTTTTGTACTATGAACATGCACTTCTTTGGGTTAAGGGAAACCCCAAATTCCATACACTATTTAAAAATTTTCCTCAAGTGGTCTAGGTGTGCATTAACATGCTTTGAATATATAGTAATATCATCTACATATACTAGAATTATTTCATTTATCAAATATTTTAATGCAATGTCCATGGCTATCTAAAAAGTTACCCCTATATTTATTAGACCAAATGACATCTTCTTATATGTGTACATGCCTCATTTGGTGGTGAAGTTAGTTTTAAATTGATCTAATTCTTGTACCAATATTTGGTTATAACTTGAATAACCATTTAAAAGAGAGAATCTTTTAGATATTTATACTTTCTATAAAATTTGTTCCATAGGGGTAAGAGGATAGTGATCTTTCAATGATGCTTTTTTCACATCTCTAAAGTCAATGCACAACCAGATTTCACCACATTTATTTCTAACAGGAACTAGATTCGGTAACTAAGAAGAGTGTTTGATAGGAAATATTATATTATCATCTATTAATTTAGAGATCTCACTCTTTATCAAGGGTTCAATATTTGGATTGATAGGTCTCTATTTTTATCTAACAAGCTTTGTATTTGGGTCCAAATCTATAGTGTGCTGAGTTAAACTTGGATCAAATCCTCTTGAATCATAAATCCAAGTGAATTTATCATCAAACTCTTGACATAATTTAACAAAATCATGCTTCTCTAAAATATTGCATACCTTACGTATCTTGAGATACTTGCCTTCTGAGATGATGATAGGTTCACAATCTTCTTCATTAACTGTAATGTTCTTTTCACCTTTCAGTTGGTCATCTAAATTGAAGATGTTTTCCAATGTAACAAGACCCATAGGAAACTTGTTCATTTTTAGTTAAATAATCTAATCACCATATTGGTCTTGTATCCTTGGTTGATTCATATCTAAAAACTTGGCATCTTCTCTTAGAAAATTTACTATCTAAGACTTGCCAATTAGTTACATTATCAAGGATAGAAGGTCTTACAATCAGCCTCACATGTTGGCTATTCTTCTTCTTTATTTTGATTAGTAGGTTATAATAGGACTCCTTCAAGGCCATGTAGTCAACATATTCATTATGTTCCCTTGGTACCACTTGAATATTCAAAGTGGTGAAATCTTCTAATATGTCCCAAACACTATGTTTGTAAGACCTTAGCAAATTGTTTTTTGTTACACTTTTTGATCTAACTTGGTAAACAATGATCTCACTATCACCAAATATCTATAAAAGCTTCATTTCTCTATATATAGCCAACTAGAGGCCTTAAATCAAGGATTCATATTCAACTAAATTATTGGTATAACTAAATTGAAATCTAAACGATTAGAAGTAGCTCACCTTCTATGGGGAGATAAATACAATTCCTACACCTTCACCATTTATGCTTCTTGATCCATAAAAAAATAACTACCATATCCCTTGAAGATCTTTATCTAGTTTGATTAAACTTGAGATAATTACATTTTATTCATGAATGTAATATGTTCCTAACCCTATTTCCTATATGTAGTCATAAGTATAGAATTATAGGGTTGATCCCCATTCATCCAAATGAGTGTCTAGAATTTCTTCTACAAGTGTTACATTCTCTTGATTCATTTCTTCCTCTTCTTGATCTTGTAGTGTATAATTAATTTCTATGGGAGGAATATGATTGTATGGTTTTATATGATCTTTTACAATAGGATAAGATCTTATTGTTACTCTAGTTACATATCTCATTCTAAGTAGTATGTGAGACCAATCTGCAGATATGTATCCTCCCATTTTTTAGGTAAAATCTCTTGAAAGACAAATAATAAAGTGGGGGGGAAGGTCTATAACTAAAATGTCTTATGTAATTGATAGGCTTGGGAAAGCATGAATAGTGAGGTTTAGTCTCTTTATAGTTCCCACTATTTAAACAATAGTCCCATCCAATTGCACCACTCCTTTAATAATAGGCATGTATTTTATTCCTAAAGCATCAACTATTTTTGTGGGCATTATTGAACTAATAGCCCCTAAATCTACCATGCAATTATGTACCAGATGCTTCCCTATTATAAGTGAAAGATAAAAGGGTGAGGCTTACCATTTTTTACCAATTTTATTATTAGATTGAGGCTGACATAGATTTATTGTAGGTGTAGGCCCCTTGGCTGGAACCTTTTATGATATCTGGATATTCTTTAGAGCCTCCTATATTAAGTCCCTTTATATTGGTATAGATAGTTCTTACCACATAGTGATGTTCATATTAGTCTTCTTCATTTGATAAAGTATTATAAAATGGATATTACCAACCTTTTCTAGTGTCTTTTTAGAAGATACACCCTCTTTTATAATATTTGGAGTGGGCACCTTTGCTTTGGCTTGATTTATAGGTACAAAGGGTGGCCTTTGCATTGTGTTACTCTTTGCTAGTTTCATTGTAGCTTTAGAAGTTAAATCTTGCTCAACCCTAGGGGGTTGATTAGCTTCCATTTATCTTTTCTTAGAATGTGTATTAGCTACTAAATGACCTCCACCATTAAAAAATGCTTCATCTTGGATTATCCCATTGAATTCATCCTCTTGATAGTTTAGAAGAGTTGATTCAGTTTGAGTAGGTTACTGTGTGTTTGATTATTGAGAAGTAGATTCTTCTTGTTGTCCTTACATGTTTTATATGCCTTAAACCATCAAGGCTTGATTAATTAAAACACTGGGGAAATTTTTTTCTATTATGGGGCTGATTATAAGGATAACACCACTCATACTTTTGAGCCAAATTATTTTGAATAGGGACATTGGCTTTGGAAGCTCTTGGTGCTGGTAAATCACATATGTTTGGAGGTATAGGTTGTGAATTCTATTCTTGTTTTTAGTTGTTGCCTTGATATGGATACCTATCTCCCTAGTATGGTTGCCTATTCCTTTGGTATGTAGGGTTAGATGGTTGAAAATGTTTTTAGTTTTAGGCTTACTACCTTTTCATTGCTAGTAACTCATTTATAAAACTCTTAAGTAATGAATTTACCTCATAAAGATCATCCAAAGGTGCAAGATTCAAAGCAAGTGCCCTGATTGTAGTGGGAATTAGAGCAAGTGTAGGTGGGGGAATAGGGGGTGTTTTTGAAAATAGAGGCATTGGTGACCTTGGTGAAATATTACAAACTTTGATTAAAAAAAAATCTACCCTTATTGCAATATCATAATCCATAAGAAATGTGGTACCACCCATTGAATGAATCATCACAACTATATCATTATTTAAGGATTTTATGTAATATAATAAAGAATTATTTTTAGTGGGTTTGACCTAGATTGGGATCCTATTCTAGGTCTTTTGGAAATGATAGTTAAAATCAATCATTTTTTCATGAGGAGATCATTGGATAGTAGTTAACTATTCAACCAGGGAAATGTGGTCACTTTTGTATTCAAAATGGGTACGCAATGCAGTGCCTAACTCATACCAAACTTGGATTGAATTGGTAGTAAGGCCTATGTATCATTTTAAATCTTTGCCATTGAAAGATGAGATTAGAAGTATGATTTTAACATTGTCTTGGACTATGTTATTGATTGAATAGAGGTTAGAAATATCATGTATGTGTTCTAAAGTAGTGGTAGAGGTTTCACCAATAAAATATGGTAGGATTTTTAAGGCTGAGACTGGTATATCATCATGTTGGGCCAATTGGAGTAGACTGCCTATATTGAAGGCTATGAAATTTAGATTTCTAGAAATTATGAGATGTATAAAAATGATAGGAGTTATGTTACCATTGGGGATGGGAAACAAATTTTAGGATATACCTTATGATGAGGGGTGAGTAATTTTGATCTCTTTTTAGATGGAAATGACAATTATAAAAAATTAGGCCTCTTACCTCTAGTAGATGATCTTGTTTGTTTTCTTAGCATATGTCACCTTGAAATTGTGATTCTATAAGCCAGTGGAGTTTTTAGGTGTTTTGATATTTACACAACACTTATACAATGTTGGCTAATAATAACACCAATCTCTATGTAATTTTTTAGGCCCATTGAGCATGCTAAAAATTGTTATCACATATGATTGCACCTATCTTAATCTTGTAACTTGTTATGCAATTACCTAATGATACAATGGAAAAACCTCGAAAGCCATGGGACCTTGGAAATTTGAGGTTAATCTTCAAATAAGTTAGGTTTCCTTTCACTAAATCTAATACAAATTGATAAAATATTCATTTTGTGAAAATCTCACTCTTTAGGATTTTAAATCCTAAACTAGGGTTTTGATGAGGAAAAGGGTTATAGAATTAAAATTTTAAAAAAAAACTAAAAATATGGTGATTGCACCAAATATTTTATAGTTGATTTTAGTGATGATTTGATAAACACAATAGAGCCTAAAATATGTTGAATTTGTTTCAGCATAGACTCATACAAATAGAAACCAAAAGTAGTATTTTAGCTATTTTTCACAAAAGAGAAAGATATTTTTATTCCAAACAATCTTTTAAAGAGGGTAAAATACCACAGATGAATATATTAAAGCTAAAATAAAGATCAAAATATTCCAAAGATAATAAAATAACCTACACACACATAGGGATCTCTCAAGACAAGAAAGGCAAATCTTCAACTTTATTTCTCTCCAAAGGTTATAGTTTCTAGTAAATACATTAAAAAATGTAGAAAATATAACTAGAAGTAAAAAAGATAGATTGGACCAAGGGGTATGCCAAATTTTATACAAAATATCTCCAAGATGAGATGTAGTTTACAAAAATTGAACACCTAGTTTAAAAAGATCATGCAGATTTAAAATCTTCATGTAAAAGAAGAAAGTTCTATTTTTGGCATCTTGGATTTATGGAATGACTAGAAAATGGCATTCATGAGCTATGAGTGATCTTTGGTATATCATGGTGTGGTTGAACTATAGATGTTGAGGTAGTACTTTAAGTGGTAGCTTAAGACTGCCTTCATCTGAAAGTGGCTGAAAACAGCCTCTTCATTTAGAAAGAGGTGAGTTTAATTAGCTTGGTTGAGGATTATTTCATGTTTGGCCCTAGTCATTTGGAAGTTTATCTTTAAATATATCCACCCCAATGAGCAATACTTAACTCATACTCTACCTCCACTAGTGTCAAGCCTTTCAAACTCTATTTATAACTTTCAAAATGTGATCGTTATCTAAATCATTGAAAATTTCATCTAAGAATCACACCGTTAGATATTTTACATGATGGGGTGTGAGTGTGTCACTTGGTAGTTCTACAAGATTCTTAAGCTATTGACTTGTTGACTCTATGGGAGGGCCCATAGACCATTGATTTATTGTATAGGAACCCAAGATGTTATCACTTGGTACTCTCATAGAGATTTTGAAAAAGACTTTATTGCTATGCTTGATTATGCACCATTATATCTTTAGCATGTGAGTTAACTCACACTATCAGATCTTGGTGTTTGACTCTTTGAATCTATGTGAGATTGACATCTATCATCATGGATTTTATCCTATAAACATAAATGAAAAATAACTTCACATATATATAATAAAGTACAAGGGTGCTACTTGGTGGTTTTATGAGGATTTTAGGATCTTGTCATTAGTAATAGGGTATATTTTTTAGCCATTTGTGTAGGGAAATTTGTTGTAGGAATATTGTATGGGGTATGCATATTTTCAAGAAAATTATTTTAGACAAAATGTCTAAATCAATTATCTAGAAGAGTCTTATTTCATTGGGAAATTTTTTTTGGCAAAATGTCCAAAGATTAATTTTTTCAGTTGAGTTATTTTAGATATAATGTTTGTAATAATTTCTTCAAAGACCTATTTCTTCAAGCAAAATTTATTAATCAATTAATCTAAATGGTAACTTCTAAAATCCCTAAAGGGTTATTTAAAATGATGAAGGGAAAGTTTTTAGGGTAAAATACTAATGATAATTATCCCAAAGGGTAAGGGTCAGAGGGAAAAATTCTAGGACAAAACTCTTAAAGGATAACTTCAAAATGGTCGAAGGGCATGATATCTTAGACAAAATGTCTAAAAGAATGGGTCGAAGGGATGGTCCCAAAAAAGGTTGAAGGGTAGGTTGGTTAAGGATGAGAGGTCATTTTGATTGAGAAAAAAATTGAAGGGTCTACTTCATAAGGCATTTCATCCAAGATAAAAGTCTCAAAGGATCTACTTCATAGGATAAAGTCCCATGACAAAAATACTAAAGGATAAGTGCAAAAGGTCTGAAGGGTCTACTTAGTGGAAATAATTCCCAAAGGATCTACTTCATAGGGTAAAGGCCCATGACAAAAATATTGAAGGGTGAGTCTAGAGGGCAAAAGGAAATCTCAAAAAGGCCAAAGGGCAATCTCAAAAACACTGAAGGATAGGTCTATTTCATCAAGTAAATTGCTATGGAAAAATGTTGTGGACAAAATTTCCAAGGAAATAAACATGACAAGGATGAATGACTTTGGGGAAATTATTACAGAAAAAATGTTTGATACAATAAACCTAACAAGGATGAATGGCTTCAAGGAAATTATTTTAGATAAAATATAAAATTCAATATTCCTAAAGACCAATTTTTGTAGAATAAAAATTATGAAGAAAAAATCTCGAAAAAGATAAACTCAAAAATGAAAAACCTTATAAAGATAATTTGAATAAGTCCTAAGATAATAAGTCCTAAAAGAATTAGTATAAAAAAATTAAAAACCCACATCAACATGGAAAAAACACCTAAAAAGAGTAAACCTGAATATCAAACCCATTGGATAAAATGTCCAATACAAAATACATGAATAAACTCTATGAATTACTTAAGTCTTGCACCTAATAGGCATATTTCAAAGAAACTCCCAAAGTACATTAATATAGTTAGCCTAGGAAATATATAAAACACACCATTTTTACAATGTATGAAAAGCCAATAATCAGTCTTTTCTTAAATTTTACATAATCATATATAAGAAGGCTCAAATTTAAGACCATAATCTAAAAAAAATGGGTAAGGGGAATGATCCTAAGAATTAAAAAACATAGAGCTTTGGATATCAATCCTTAAATCAATCATGAAGTGTGCCAAAAAAAATACTTAAATAAAAAACATGAAAGAGACTCCTAAGTTAATTCACACAACATACTTTCCTTATAATTTCTTGGATCTGTGTGTGTCAAATGTGTAGTGTATTTAACCCTTATTGTTATGAGTTCTTCTTAGGCATGATGAAGCTATATGTTTCTTTATAATGTCTATTAAATCTAACAAAAAAAAGGAAGCTATGAAATTACTCTACCATCAGCTAGGCATCCATAGCCCTGATAGAGATACCTTGGGCTCCTTTTATTCTCTTTTCATTATTTTATCTTAATCATGATATGCGATGAGTGAATTTGATCTAATAAAACAAGAAAAATTTCTAAATTTGTATGAAGTACACTAAGAGAAACTTCCACATGTCTGGTAAAAGTATTCAATTATGGAAATCTCTATAATGGTTCATGATTACATACCTTTATCTTGAAGACTCAAAACATAACAATTCTCCTAATTTTGTGAACAAATGGGGTCTCCTTAGGATATCAAATGTAATTATATTTTTGATACAAAAATATCAATAATTCCCTTCTAAAAATATAAAGGTCTAAGCTTTGTCATGAGTTTGGATACTCCTAGATTTCCTGAATATGGATAATTGTGTAACTCTTTTAACACTGTGCTCCATAGATTCTATCAATTTGGCACATACATCCTCCCATTAAAACATATAAGACCATCAATATTATATTTGAATCCTTTATACTGAGGATTCTAATCATTATTGGACAATGCTTTTTTGAATTGATCAAAAAATTCATATCTTGGTGAGAATTTAACCACTTGATCCCTGAAAGTACTCCTAATAGTAGCTACATCTGCTATGTACCTTCTATGAATCAAAGCATCAAATACTCTATTCTCTTTAACCTTAATGTAATTGATATCAAAGTCATAATTAGAAAGAAAATATAACCAACATCTCTGATGAGCACTCAAATTTTCTTGGGTGAAGATTTATTTGGGTCCTAAGTTATCCTTCTTGAGCTCAAATGGTTTTTCCAGTAAATAATGTTGCCAAACTTGAAAATCATGAATAATTGATACAAGTTCAATATCATGAGGGGAACAATTCACCTCATGAGTTTTTAGCTTCCTTGATTTAAAATCCACTACAACACTATCCTGTATTGGGATTCCACCTATACCTTATCCTAATGCATCTATGATCACTAAAAATTGACCATTGGGATCAAGAACTCTCAACACTAGTGCTGACATAAGTCTTCTTTTCAATTCCTAAAAATTTACTTCACATTTCTCTAACTAGATAAACTTTTGATTCTTTTATTGCAAGTAGGTAATTGGATTTGTTATTTTGGAATGAAATTCCTATAATAGTCTAATAACCCCATGAAAATCCTTACCACATGAACATTTCTAGGTGTTGGCCATTCTATAATGGCCCTTATCTTAAATGGATCTATATAAATACCATTTTTATAAATAATATGTCCTAGATATTAAACTCTCTCTCTCTCTCTCTCTCTCTCTCTCTTAGAAAAATGCACACTTAAACAGCTTATCATACAACTTATGCTTTCAAAACCATTGCATAACCAATTTGAGATGTTAGAGGTGCTCCTCTTCATTCTTAGAATATATAATAATAACATCCAAAAAGACCAAAAAAATGATCCAAATAATATCTAAACACACTATTCATGAGATTTATGAATGTTTTTGGTGCATTGGTCAACCCAAAGGGTAACACCATGAACTCATAATGCCCATAACAAGTTCAAAAATCTATTTTCAGAATATCCTCATCCTATATCCTCAACTAATGATATCCTTTTATAGGATCTATCTTAGAAAATAATGTTTCTCCTCATATTTGATTGAAAATATCATTTATATGAGGTAATGGATATTATTTTTGATAGTTTCCTTATTCAAAGTTATTTAATTGATGCAGAGTCAAAGAGTACCATCCTTCTTATTCACAAAAACTAATGGTGCATCTCATGATGACACACTAGGCCTAATCAACCCCATGAACCATAGTTCCTAGAGTTTTTCCTTCAATTCAACTAAATACATGGTTATCATCCTATATGGTTCCTTATACTATGGTTTTGATTTAGGTATGATGTCAATAGAGAAATCAAACTCATGCTTAGGAGGCAAACCTAGTAATTCTTCAAGAAATACATCATGTAAATCTCTAAGAAATGGGAAATCTTTGAGAGATGGTTCATTAGGTTCCTCTATTTCATTTATTTTGATGATAAATGCTTGGCACCCTTTTTCTTGTGCCCTTTTGAGTTGCATTTCAAAAATTTGACCAAACTATAACTCTCTCTTTTCACCTTGTAATTATGTTTGATTTCTAAAATCATCAAGACACTCAACCTTTTTTTTTAGTAAAAATCAACCTTGGTCTTTTGTTTATCAATTTAGTTGACTCTTATGATCATGTCATATGACCCTAGTGGTGATACATATAGATCCACTATAATTAAAAATTTAGGCAACTCAATCACTGCTTTAACTAAACACTTGTCAACCATGACTGTTGAGTCATTCCCATATTGTAATAACCATGCATTTTCCATATATCAAAATTTTATAGGAAACTTTCTAGGAATTATATGAGATATAAAACATTTAGTATCCCCTATATCTATCAAAATAGAAACTGGATGTTTAAACAAAATACTTGATAACTCTATGGGTGATGCTTGAAATTTACTTGTTGATTATCAATTGTTGCATAAATATGCTACTAAAAATTATCCTACTAAGAATTAGGACCTTTGTTCTTTGACTTATCTTGAGTGCATTCACAAGTGTAATGGTTTCCTCTATAATTGAAACAACTATGAGGTGGACCTTTCCTATTAGTTTTTGGGTTTCCTTAGAAACTACCTTTAAAGCAATTGCCTAGTTTCTTATTGCTAAACCCACTATTGAATTTAGAATTATGATTCTTGGGCTATCCCTTGGAGTCTTCTAGTTCTTATTCTTGAAATTTGGATTATAAATTCCAAAATTTTTCTTAAAATTTTCCATGACTTGAGCTGGAGACTTCAACTTCTGCTCCTATTTCACCAC
>JARHVA010008307.1:92500-95000 GCA_037957365.1 Torreya grandis
CAAACCATTCTAACCCAAAACATGTGAAGGATCAACCATATACTTTTTAAGATATGATACATGGAAAACATTATGTAATAGAGCTAGGGATGGTGGCAAAACAAGCCTATAGTCTATATGATTAACTACTTTTAACACTTTGAAAGGTTCCACATATCTAGGTGACAATTTTGCAGACTTCCCAAATTTAATCAAGCTCTTTTAAGGCTTAACCATAAAAAAACTTTGTCACCAATAAAAAACTACCTATTTTTCCTCTTCAAATTAGCATAACTCTTCTATATATCATTCGCCTCAGTTAATCTCTACCTAATTATCTTAACTTTATCTTCCATCTCAGAAAATATATCAAGCCTAAAGACTACCCTATCCTCTAACCTATCCCAACTGATTGGTGTCTTATAACTCCTTATATACAATGCCTCAAATGGTGTCATCTTCAATGTTTATTTTTATGATTTGTTGTATGCAAAATCAACCAATGTAAGATAATCTTCCTATTTTTATTATTGATTCATGCAATACATATGTATAATATCCTCTAGCATCTGATTTACTCATTTAGTCTGACCATCAGTCTTTGGGTGATATGCGGTGTTAAAATTTAGCTACATACCCAAAGTTGAGTTTAGAGTTACCCAAAACACATAAGTCATCTTTGGATAATGATTTTAAATAATATTATTTGGGAATCCATACAACTTATACACTTCCTTTAAGAACCTTTTCACAAGGATAGGTGCATCATATGTTAAATTGCCTAGTATGAAATGAGCCACCTTGGTTAGTTTATTCACAACTACTAAGATCATATTGTGCCTACTCCATGACATTGGTAAACCTTGGACAAAGTCCATAATGATCACATAACACTTCCACTCTAGTATATAATGAAGATATAGTAATCTGTTTGCATGCACATGTTGAGCTTTCACTCATTGACAATCTAAACAACATCACATAAACTCTACTACATATTTCTTGATTCCATTCTATAAATATAGAGGTATAAGCTCTACCATGATTCTAGTTAGTCTTGGATGTCTTAAATATGAAGCATTATGTAACTATTTTAACACTGTGATCCATATATTCTCTTGATCTGGCACATACATCCTCCTATTAAAATGTAGAAGACCTTCACTCTCAAAACTAAATCCTTTATATCAAGGATTTTGAGCATTATTGGATAATAATTTTCTAACATGATCATAAAATTCATCTCCTAATGAGATCTTAACCACTCGATCCATAAAATTACTCTTAATAGTAACTTCAGCTAATGTGTACCTTCTATGACTCAAAGCATCAACTACTCTATTCTATTTACCCTTGATGTAATTGATATCAAAGTTATAGTTAGAAATAAACTCTAACCAATGTATCTAATGAGAATTCAAATTTGGTTGGGTGAAGATATATTTGAGTCCCAAGTTATCTATCTTGAGCTCAAATGGTTTTCCCAATAAATAATGTTACCAAACTTTGAAAGCATGAATAATTGCTACAAGTTTAAGATCATGAGGGGCATAATTCACCTCATGATTTTTTAAATTCCTTGATTCAAAAGCCACTAAAAAATGACCATTGGGATCAAGAACTCTCAACACTGGTGTTGATGTAAGTCTTCTTTTCAATTCCTAAAAATTTACTTCACATTTATCTAACCAAACAAACTTTTCATTCTTCCATTGAAAGGAGGTAATTGGATTAGCTATTTTGGAAAAGTTCAAAATGAACTTCTTGTAATAGCCTGCTAACCCCATGAAACTCCTTACCTCATGCACATTTCTAGGTACTACCCACTCTATAATGACCATTATCTTAGATGGATCTATGGAAATATTGTCTGTATAAATAATATGTCCTAGATATTGTACTCTCTTGGAAAAATGCACACTTAGACAACTTGCCATATAGCTTGTGCTTCTACAACTATTGCATAACCAATTTCAGATGTTGTATATGATCCTCTTCATTCTCATAATATATAATAATTTCATCCAAAAAGATAAAAAAAAATGATCCAAATAATATTTGAACACATTTTTCATCAGATTCATGAATGTTACTAGTGCATTGGTCAACCCAAAGGGTAACACTATGAACTCATAATTCCCATAACAAGTTCAAAAAGTTACTTTAAGAATATCCTCATCCTAATACTCAATTGATGATATCCTAATCTAAGATATATCTTAGAAAATATTATTTATCTTCATATTTGATCAAAAATATTATCTATAAGAGGTAGTAGATACCTATTTTTGATAGTTTCCTTGTTTAGCATTCTATAATCAATGCAGAGTAGAAGAGTACCATCCTTATTCTTCATAAAAACTACTAGTGAAACCCATGTTGAAACACTAGTCTTAATCAACCCCTTAGACAAAAATTACTAGAGTTGTGAATTTAATTCAACCAACTTAGTGGTTTCATCCTATATGATGCCTTAGACTATGGTTCTAATCTAGGTATGATATCAATAGAGAAATCAAAC
>JARHVA010008307.1:100000-297500 GCA_037957365.1 Torreya grandis
TATAGGTTTTGTTCTATACAAATTTGAAACATAAAAACCCATACACATATTCCATTCAGATGTCATAGTACACAAGAAATTTCAATAAAGTACCAACCTAGAACAATTTGCTCTATGCTAAAAATGATCCTTCTCCTTAGCTCAATATCTCCTTTATTCCCCAAAATCTCCTACTATCCTTCTTGTCTCTAAAATCCTCCTCCACTTCCTTATCAAAACCCATTTTCCCTTCCATTCACCATTCAAATTCTTGCATTCCACTAATGGTAAAACATAAATTAAACCCAATCGTAAGTCAAGTTCCATAGTCAGATATCTTATTCATGTAATCTTTAATTTAGATTGAACCTCATAATTAAATATTACACAAGTAATAAAAAGTTAAACTTAACCTTTTATTTGAATATTCTAAATTATCCATTTAAAAAACCAAACCATTCAAAGGATTACATGCCACTAATTAATCATGCCATGTAATAAAAGTCAAGCTTGCTTAACACTAGATAATTCATTTAGTGAATAGGTTCCTCCTAGTTTTTAATTAGGATATTTCACATAAGTATTTATCATAAGTAATATGTAAAACACTAATAAATAATAATTGTCAAGTCTATATTCAAAGAGTCTATGTTGTTTTCATTAATTTATTTGATGAGTCAACCACAACATTGATTACTATCTTTGATTACCTTTTTAAACATGTATTAAATAACATGTTTTACTTGAATAACAAGAATATCATATACAAAAACAATGATCACATCAACCAAGTATAATATATTTTAATAATATAGAATAATGAAATCATTCCTTTTTAATGCACAACTGAAATATGGTCAATGCAAAGTAATCAAGCATTCATAAGCATAATAGCATTCATAAGCATAATACTAGAAAATTAGAACAACATAAAGAGTTAACAAGTCAATATATGATGGTGTGTGAGTTTGGGTTATTATAAGTCCCTTCTATCATCCCCTAATCATCCCATCTACACCATCCGCTCTAATGATGCTCTCCCTCATCATGCTCTAAGGGTAGGACTAATTCTACGTCCACCTATCAATAAGTAGGTAGTTAGTTCGATTCATCATAAATATATAAACCAATGATGAAAAACTAACAAGTGTACATCCATAATGTAGAGAATAATAAAATATAACTATCACATCATGTATAATAATCAACAATATCAATGTCCATAATAGTACATGTCGTAAATCTCAAATCAAAGTAATAAAAAATAGCTAATAACCACTTTAATCCATAGATTCAAAGGTTATAAATCATAGGGTGAAATTAGAATGTAAGAACCAAACTTTCTAAAATGAATATCTTTTCAAAAACAGAATCCTCCTAAGGTTGGCTTAGACATCTTTTATCACTTGCACAAGTACTAGAATAATATAAAAACATGAATTTTATTCCTCTAACCATCATATGGAAATTAGATGAAAAATACATATTCAAGCACATAATAATTTGAGAAAAATTAAAGTTATCAATCCATATTATGCCCTAATTTTGTATACTAGCATCCAGAGCAGCCCTAACCTCAAATTTTCTAAATTTCTAGTCTCAAGCACATTCAAGGCACTCAAGTACACTATCATACTAGAATCACTTGTAATTTAACTTAAACTTACATGGGGAGAACTACATAGATCTTGATCCCTCCTTAGAGTATTCATATGTACAAAACTCTCTTCATAGTGGGGTGTTGATCATGTCCATCCTACCCTACTAACAAACACACTTTTCAGCTCATGCCCTAGTTACATAGAGGATTAGGGTTTGAAAAATAAATAAATCATTATAGGTAAAACACAAGGTTACATAACTTGTGAATGTAGGAATATACCTAATATATATAGACACATATGCACCTAAAATATTGAGACAATCATACATAAAAGACACTACCATCAAAACAACGACATTAGTGTCACATGGAACTACTATCTAAAATTTGGACTAGAGTTAGAACATGGCCTATTCTACAAAACCCAAAAATTGTTTATATAAATTATAAACAAAGACACCATAATAATAGAGGATAATACCTCCAATATTAGGACTCTACCACCACATTTAAAATAATTGTGCTACTATATAATTGTGGTGATATTATGAAAGAGGGTTTATAACACCAAGATCATGTTTGTAACTCTCAAAACAACTTATAGTCTAGTTTCTACCACCCAGATCATTTGTATCAGGTGTTTTCTAGCTAAGTCATTACTTACACTATTTATTACTATTTTTAGAAAATTCAAATATGTTAAAATATATAAAAAAATTAGCGAATGTATTTATTTCATATTATTTTCCTTATTTATTATACTTATCTCTTTAACAAACCTAATATTTATATGCATTAAGTCTTAAAAGGTTAGAACATGCACATACAAGCCAACTAATGTAGAAACATTAGGTTTTAGTTGTTGTTTTTATAATTATTGGTCTTGTGTAGGTTTATGTGGCATTTTTAAGTCATGGGATGTTTTAAAATCATTATCATTCCAAAATTTAGTCATTTGAGCTCAGTAATGATTTTCCTACCAAAATTATCTATTTGAAAATTTGAATTTGTAAAGGACATTTGAAGAGTATATCCAATATTCTAGTGAAAACAAAGGTCATGATCCTTATTTTATAATTAGGGGTCAAGGAATATATTATTACATGATTATATTATTTAAAATACCTTTATTCATAACTACCCATGTCAATACTAAAGTAATGTTAAGTCAAGGAGTAGTTAACTAATTGTTTATACAAGTTGGTGAAATTTTAGAAAAAAGGGGGAAAAATGAATAAAATATGAGAGGGATGATGGGGATAAATATAATTACATGATAATTAATATAAAAAATATAATAAATACCAACATTTGAATTAAAAAGAAGAGAAGTTTTAAAAATAGGGTATATACAAGACTGTGTAACATGTTTTACATTAAAAAATAATGAATATTGCATTAATGATTTCATGATTAAAATTAAATATGATATTAAATTTAAGTGAATGTTTTTATTGTTTTATAATCTTATTTTTCACTTTGAAATAGTATTCATTCATGTTACAAGCTTCAAGAGAAAAGACATATTTTCTATAGTCAATAAAAGTACTTCTAAAGTCAAGAAAAGTTGTTTCTATCATGTTTTGAGATTGTTCAAGGTTCTTAAGTGATTTATAGATAAATATGGGAGTTTTAAGGTATTAATAAATTTAAAAATAATACAATACAATCTTTATAATTTTAATTTTCTATAAAAGTTAGCTTGCTACCCTATGACTATCAAAAGACCTTAAACTAGGGTTTTAAAGTAATAAAATTATCATTACATGAAACATAACCATTAAAATTGAATTAAATTTTGTATATAGGTGTGTTATGATATTTTTTTAAGGTCTTAAATTGGTTTAAGAAAAATTTGGGCTCAAATTTTAATATATTAAAAGATCTCAAACTACAAGTCTAAAATGAGGCCTATTTAGAGCACTAAAAACACTATAAATAAAAAACAACCTAGCCAAATGCAATGAGTTTTTTTAGAGGTGAATGAAGTTAAATTTGAGAATTTAAATTTTTTTCAATGATTTAGGATAATTAAAAATAAATTTATCAATAAACTCAATTTTTAGACCTAGAAATAAAGTCTAGAAAACTTATTTTCAATATTTTTGCAATAATTACAGTTCAAAAAAGGTAAATATCATTTGATTGGGTCAGATAACATTAAATTTAGTTAAATAACATATTTAAAGTATAAATAATATTATATTAGTCCCAAAATAAATTCAATAAGGATGTAATAATAGTGAAAAGAAGACCTTCATTTGAACCTCTACATCACCAACACATTAGGGGATAAGTACATCAGTTTGAGGCCCTATTCAGAGTAGTGGATATGTACATATCACCCAATAATAGATGGGTATTTGAGGTTAGATAAACAAAATGATAAAACTAACCTATTTTTCCCATGGTCACTATGAAGATGAAGAGCTAAGGTTTTGATTCTTTGACAAGAGAGACAACCAATGATCTAAATATAAATACACTAGAGTGAAGGTGACATAGAACCCAAAATATTCTAGGTGGTTGAATCTAGATCCAATAGCTATTTTGTACTAGAAAAATGAATTTAATTTAGATATAAGTGTTTATAAAACCATCCATGGTTGATTCAAGTGTTTGAGACCACATAGGTCAAATTTATAGAATTTGATGACTGATCCAAAATATAGATCTAGTCTATTTACAACTTGTTCCACATTAGATCTACATGCACACAATAAAAAACTAAGTAATCTTGTTTCCAATTTATTAAAATATAAATCACTTATTATACTTACTATTTTTTATAATATATCAGTATTTAAATTTAAAATATTATTTATCTAAGTTTTCAATTAATTGGCTTTTTATAGATATATTTATCACCCTTATGCTTATTCATTTCTATATTCTTAACCCTATATTATATTAACCCATATCAATTTATGGTTAAACAAGATTATAAATGCACCTAATAAATTTTTCCACACAAAAATTCTTGTTTAGATGGAAAGGGGTTAGAACTTAAGATCAAATACTAAACATTTACCGGTATGTAAATGGAATCCTGAAAAGTTTTCATTCACATACCTGTAAATGTTATTATCTTTATATCAAAATTAAGGTTTTCATTCACATACTAGTAAATGTTGAGGTAGATGTATCAAAACAAATTATTTTTTGAATTCATGTTTTATGTTATTGATATGTTATTTTGAATTAATGTTGTTGTGTCATTCATTCAAATTTTCAACATTAGAAATATTATTTTTCATAGATATTATTGATATGTTTTCCAATCTATTATCAATTTATTTATTCATGAATTTTTTACTAAAGTTTACTTTCTGTAAATGGTTCATCTTTGTTGGGATGATCAAATTTATTACATTTTCAAAAGTTTTACAAACATTATGTTTCTTAACACACTTTATGTTTTTGAATATTGTAATACTCTTATATTTATTACATTGTATTTCTTAACATAGTTTATGTTTGTGATGTTCATAATTATTTAACATTTATTGAATTGTATTTATTAACATAATTTATGTTTTTAAATTTTGTAATTATCTTACATTTATTTTTTTTAAATTTAATAAATACTTTGTGATGCTGACCTTTTTATTACTTGTATTGCTTAAATATGTTATTGATGTTTATCTTATGTGGGTAATGATGATAGATTTGTAATTAATAAGTGAAGAATAAAATTATGGAACCCAATTTTAGGAGATGTTTAATTGAATTTCATTAAGCTGATGACCCATTTCGATGCTCAATGGAAGAAAACCATGAAACAAAATCATTACATAATATATTTTGCTTGTATCATCCCTTGTAAAAAACACTAGTCTTGGGAAGCCTGAATTCCTATTTCAAAAAAAAAAAAAAAAAAAAACATATCTTAAAAATGATGCATTTAAGCTCACTATAATATTGGCTTATAACATACCAACATGGAGTACAAATCTTACACCATCCAAGATGGAAATATCGAGTTGTTCCCTTCATTGCTTGTATTTGGAGATTGTGGAGTTGTGTTATATAAAAGATCAAATTTGATGTTATGAGGTGGTGTTATATAAAATATTTGGGACCCAAAAGTTAGTCCCCATGATCTTAAAAGTCCATTTTTACATCCAAACAAGCATTTATGTGTGAAAACATTTATTGGGTGCTTGAAAAATCCATAGAAAGTTGGAGGCAGGGAAATAGAAATGTGTCATATATAAATAAAACATCAACATGAATTCAAAAAATGATTTGATTTGATACAAAATTAATAAAAAATACCAATTTGTGAATGCAAACCTTCATGTCTTCCATCTACATAGCATTAAATGTTTAGTAACACATGAAACACTTTTAAGGTTTTAAAGGTAGGTAATGTTTCATCATTATAAAATGTTGAAGACACAATCTCTGTTAAACACTACATTTTGCATAAAATGGTGTTGATTTCCATCATCATTCATATCATATTTACTATGAATAAGTGACATTTTAACATGTCACATTAAACAATATTAACACAACACTTTAATGCAATTTAAGAATGGCAAACAAATTCCAACATGAACATGTGGTGCTAATTAAAGACATGTAATAATGCATCAATTCTCCTTGATTTGAAAATTTAAATGGAAATTTAGAGGTAGGGAAATATAAATGTGTCATAGATAGAAATAATAGAACATGATTTCATAAAATGATTTGGTTTGATACAAAAATAATATTTACTAGTATGTGACTGAGATCCTTAATTTTAATACAAATACAATAACATTTACTGATATGTGGATGAAAATATTCATGTATTCCATCCACATATTATTAAATGTTAAATATTTCATCCATAGTTCTAACCCATTTCTAATTAAGTAAGCATTTGTGTGTAGAAACATTTACTAGGTGATTTTAGGATTCATAGAAAGTTAGAGGTATGCAAATATAAATATGATGTAGATATAAATAATATGGTGAAATTAATTCATAAAATTATTTTCTTTGATACAAAAATAATAAAATTTACTAATATGTGAATGAAAACCTTATGGCTTCCATCTGAATACCATTAAATGTTGAGTCAAATGTGAATGAAAAGATGTTGACATTGTGGGTTTAGTTGTGCATAACATTTCATCCCTCCAACATGATAACACTATATTTTTTGTGAAACATTGCATTCTACAGAAGAGGAAATTGGGGTTCCATGACATTTAAGGGAGAGTGAAATGTACACAACATGATAAAAAGGTTGTAAATAACATGCACGACGGCATTAACACACCACATTAATGGAAGTAAAGGGTACCAAGGAATATTCCAACATAGCCCTTCATTGAATATTAATGACATAAGCATCTTCTACCATGGCCATTGAATTTAGAAACTGATTTGGTTTAATAGAAACTAAATAACATTTAGTGGTACATGAATGAAAACTTTTAAGTTCACCCTCCACATATTAGTAAATGTTTGTTAAATTTTCAAAAAAGAAATGAAATTTGAGAAACCCATCAATTATGCACCATTTATAAAAATTAAACTTCAATATAAAAAACACATGAATAAATAAATTGATAATAAAATGGAAAACATATCTATTTCTCTCAATTTTTTTTTTGCTTTTCTTTATTCTTTAAAAAGAAAGAAACTAGTGATAAGGGGTGTGTAGAAACACTCATTTAAAATACATGCATTGAATCCAAGTGATTGTGGAGAGATCTTCTTTGGCTTGGGAGGATGACTTGCAAATATTAAAACACTAAAAATTATTTGTTAGACAAGTAAATGGGTGGATTGCCTAGCATGAACCAAATCCTAGAAGCAAAAGCTTTCTAGGAGACCATAAATCCACTTGATTTAAACACTTAAGTTGAAATGATGAAATAAAATGATTTTGCATAAAAATAAAAAATTACTAATATTAAAAATATAAATTAACTAAATTTGAGACAACTAAATTAAATGCTTTGCTAAATTAATCAAAATGAAGAAACTAGTTTGATTATACTAATGCTAAAAATTGGTGAAGGCAAGGTTGTGGTTTTGGGTTTGGAAATGGTTTGGTTTGTCTTGTGACAAGGGATAAAGTTTTGGTTAAGGTTTTTAAATAGTCAAATTGGTAAAAAGGGTAAAAAATAAAGAAGGCAAAAGGGATAAATTGTGAAGATGTAAATGGATGAAAGGGATATGAAAGAAAGGAGGTAAAAGAGGATAAAGGAATAAATGGTGAGGAGGCTAATGGGTAAATGGAATAAAGAGAAAGAAGAGGTTAAGGGTAAAGAGGAAAAGGGGTGAAAGGAGAACAATAAGTCCAAAAGGGTTATGGTTATGAGGTCAATAAATAAGAGGTCAAAGGGGGTTAAGAAAGAAGAAATTGAATTTACAAAACAATACAAATTACCTTGATGTTTATTGAAGATGGATTGAGGATGGCTTGTTGAAGATTTTAGTAGAGTTTCATTTCTTGATATATTCTCTCCAAGATGATTACCTTCTTCAAAAACCTATAGTAATATGCTAAGAATAAAATACTAACTTGCCACTTAACCTTGGGTGAAGGAGAGGGGGTATTTATAGCATTTTCATGTGAAGGAACATACCAAAATAGAGGAATATTAAATAAATTCAAATTTATCCAAGTGGGATCATGATTTATTCAAGGTGAGGTTGGTGAAAATTCCCATGTGGGTTGGTGAGTCTCCAATTTTGAATGGAAATCATGCACATGCATTTGAATGAGACTTAAAGACTTTTTACCATCCTTTCTTAATTTCAAACAAGCACTTAAAGGGGTGACACACCAAATTTGGCACCATTTTACATGTGGGAGATTAGAATTTTAAGGTGATTTTGGTGGGAATTCCCATGTGGGTTGGAAAATATCCCATTTCGGTTGGTGAGCCTCCATTTGAGCTAAAAAATAAAAAATGGATGCTCTTTGTCTTTTCCAAAGTCTTAAAGAGGTAGGTATCTATTTTAAAGTCTAATTTAATGTGGGAAGATAAAAATAAATGTTTAATAATGATCATTTAAGGTGAAATTTTCCACATTTCATTAGGAGGCCCTTGTGATGCTTGATTGAAGTCATCAAGCACTTTGGGAAGGGTCCAAAGTGGGGTATGATGTCCCACATGAAGCCACATCACTTCTAAGCCATGTCACTTGCCATATCACATCCCAAATCACCTCTCATGTCACTTGACATGTCACATTTCATATCACTTATCATGTCATAATGTCATGTCATCATTAATATTGATAGTGGGTCCCATAGTGAATAGTGATGGTGAATAGTAATTTTGAATAGTACTTTCAAATAGTGATTTTAAATGATATTTTTGACTAATAAAATAGTGATTTAGTTAGTTAAGAGAGGTTTTGGGAAGGTCTAAGAAGTTTTAGGGGATCTTGAGGCATTTAAACATCAAAAACTATAAGTGTGCAATTTTTTAGTGTCTACATTTTGTCCCTTTTTATTATATAGCCTTGAATCGACAAGTTGCAAAACAAAAAGTAATCATTTGGTCAAAGGTTAGGGTACCTTGAGTATGGGAGGATGTTTTCCCCCTCAAAATGAGATTTGATGAGGAAAGGTCAAATTAGGTGTAGGTTTGATAAGTAGTTGATGGGGAGGCACTAGGTGGTCCCACAAGGTAGCTGGGTATGAGAAATACCAATGGGTTCACAAAATATGACCAAGTACAAGAGTCATGATTATGTAGAGACTAAACATGCCAATGTTGTTAAAAAAGGTTAGGTTCAAATATAAATCCAAGGTAACCAATCCCCAACATTGGTCATAACTGATCGAGTTAGTCTTATCAAGGTTCCTAGATAGGGTTGGTGTTGACTCAGGTATCCAGGGTAGGAAGTGATCCTAATAAAAACAAAAATGGCCTAATTTTGAATGAGTTGGTGCAAACATTTAAAATTTCAAAATGGTAATTATGGTAATTATAAGCAAAAGTTATTACAAAAATTACCAATGTTCTGGGTCAAAAATAATCGATGTCAAGGTGGACGTGGTGAAAGTGTGGGTGGATTGGGTATGGGTTAGAAGGGGATAGCCAAGCTGACTCTAGATGCACACAACAATTGGATGATACCTATATATTTCCATGTATAGGGATCCAAAAATAACATTAGGTAGGAAAAGGGTGTTGGTTAACTTGGTTGTCCCAATTAGATATCATATAGGTAGGTCCAGGTGAAGTACATTGGAAAAATAGAAGCATTAAAGGGTGGAAAAGATGGCTATCAAATAGTTTCTGATGGGTGTGGTAGAAATGGTGGATGAGGTGAGCTAAGATTCAATTGAGATGATTGCATAAACTATGTAAAAGGAATCTCTAACCATGGATAAGTACGTTGAAGCATGATGTTTCTACCACCATCATAAAGAAAGGAAAAAGGAGAAATATGCTTTACCAATATTTAGAAAATATGCAACTACTTGAATTGACATGGTTATCTGATGGGTTCTTTTGTCACCATCCAAATAAGCCATCATTGTCCACATTCCACAATAATGTTTTTAACAAGCTATGAAATGTTATTATTTAATGGTTCGGGGAAGCAAAGTAGTAGAGTGGGTAAATGAGAAGTGGTAAAGATTTGAACCCTTGACCCTTGAGTCAGTAAGGCCCCAAAATAAGTAAGCATTGAGTTTTGAGGGAATTCATAGAAAGAAAATGAGGGTCATTAGAATATGGAGTGAAGTGAATAACACTAATATTAATTAAATTAGGGATTAGGTTGTGTATTCCATGTATTAAAGCAAGGGCTATTTCAAGGTGTAAGAAGATGTAGTCTAAATGGGAGAATGAAGGGAAATTATTGGTTAGAAGGCTAGGGCATGTGAGAGGGTGTAGCTATCATCCCCATGTGGGTATCCCAAATATTCCATTTGAAGGTGGTTTTAATTTTAATTCTAACATCTTCAAAGGTCAGAGTAAAAGGGGTTTAAAATAGGCAAGATGAGAAGAGGTGGGGATTTTCATCCTGATGGTTGAATGACACTCAGGTCTGCTATTTGGTTGTATGAGCTCATGGTCCTAGGCAATTGTGTTATAGAGCTATAGGATTGGTATATATCTCACAATAAAACAAAATTGAATATAAGGCCTTAGAGGGCATAACATACTCAAAATGGGTAGAGGGTTGAAAAGGAAAAAGGTGATAAGGAGGGTGAAGGGAGTAGTTGGAGAGGGATAAAAAAGATATTCTAAGTGCAACATACAAAATCATTAAAGGAAGAAAGGGATGATCCTAAAGTAAGGGGAATGACCAAATTTCATGTATTAAGGCAAGGGCATGGAAGATATAAGGAAGTAGACAAGGAGATGTATGCAGAAGTAGTACAACTAGTGACTGCACTCTAAAAAGGTGTAGGTGAAAATGGAGAACATAAGGGATATCCAACAAGGGATGAGGTAGAAGTGGACTAGGATATGGATGAAGAGAAAAAATGAGGTCATAGATAAATACAAAGGTGGAGAAGGATGGAATAATCTAGGCATGGTCATATAGGTTGAGAAGAATAAGGGAGGGCATCAAGGGAGATGAAATGAAATAAAAAAAGAGAAGAAAATAAAAGGTAAAATATTGGGGGTGAGAGATGCACTAAAGAATGACAGATTCAAGAATTGAAAAGGATGGGAAGAGAAGTGCAATAATCATGAAGGGTAAGGGGAGAATGGGGGATATGGTCAGCCATGAACGATTTGAAAATAAGTCTAAAAAATATAAAAGAGAAAATAGTTTGGTGATGAAAATGAAAAACAAGGAAATAAATGGAAGAAAAGGAAACATGAGGGAGAAAGGAGTGAAATGTGGACACAAATAAGATGAGGGGATATGGAAGAAGTAGGTAGTATCTTGACCAAGTAATCATGGGTGATGATATTCAAGGAGAGGAATAATGAATCAAATTAGATGGTGGTTTTCGAGATGAGAATGGGATGGAAAATGGGAAATGGGTGAAGAATGAGGGGAATCAAAGGATGGGTATACAAGAAGGTGAAAAGAGAAGGTATGTGTTAATCAACTTGTTAGAATATATTAATAATATGAAAGGGTGATTAAAATATATTGACAAGCTAAAAAAATGGTGAGGTGGTGAAGAAATAGGGTGACACAATGAAAGGGAGTGAGATGAAACTAAGGGATGAAGATTAGAGATGATAAGAACAAAAAGGAAGAATTTAAATAGGGATACAAAGCATGGATACTCACATAGATGCAAAATATAAGTGAGTACTGATATGGAAAGAGGAAATGGGGAATGTAAAAAGGGCCATAGGCAAAAAGAGATAAGAAAAAAGGGAAATTATGGAAGGCTTCTCAAAGGATAAATACCCAAGGAAAAAATAGTTGTGGAGGAAAAAGGGGAAGATAAAAAGGATGAAAGGATGGAAAAAAGTAAATAGGAAGAATGGAAAATGGGTATGGTGGGAAGAGTGGTAGAATGGCAAAGAGTGGTGGTACACGTAAAGAAAAAGTGTCGCAATAGAAGAAATAGAAAGCTTGCAAGATGCACAGTATGAAGTAGAATGGGTGAGGAAAAGAGAGTGATAAAGGGGGTATGAAAAATAGCCAAGGGGGAGGGGAGATGATGAGGATGGAGAAATAAGTTTAAGGGGATAAAGGGAAAGGTTGGTAATAAGGTGAAAGATAGGCAAAAAATGTAAAAGGTGGGTGGGGAAGTAGGCCACGAAGCATGCACAAGAAAAGATGATGGGGAGGCCAAAAAAGTAGAGTAGGAGGTAGCTTTATGGGAGGTAAGGGGGACTAATGGTGAATTTTGTCAACCCTTGTGTTAAAAGAGATTGACAAGATGGAAAAGTGATTAAAAGAGATTGACAAAATGGAGGTAGGGAGATAGTTAGGAGATAGGAAGATAATTGGAGGAAGATATTTTAGGTAAGAAGGGTAAATAATTTTAAAAAGTGGCCGAGCTAACCTTAGTAACTGAGTGCTACCTACATAGTCCAAAAAGTCCTCAAGCCAATATAGTTCTCCCAAAAATGGGGGAGACTTAAGAGGAAGTATTAGATGGTGTTAAAACATAAGGATGTTGAAGAAAGAATTCAAAGTTTCCTTGATGTAGGACACCCTAAGCAAGATGGCACTGTTAGTAGCAAAAAAGAGTGAGAAGAAAAAAAGGGGATGGGAATTAGTTATTAGTGCCTGAGCTACCCTTAGAGCAGTTCCTACATAGTCTATGGACATCATGCTAATGTAGTTCAACAAGGTTTGGATGAGTGGTGTTTAAATTGGCTACCCCAATTTGATAGATGACATGGGTTGGTTTGGGCTAAGGGAGAAGGTTTGGTGAAACAATAGTTTTGGGTTTTAGTGAAGCTGTTAATGAAAGTGAATGGGGTAGGTTGGTAAATAGTTACCATAATGATCCCACATTTAGTAAGATAAATTAGAAGGGAACATAATGAGAAGTACCACAAATAATCTTCAATGGAGTTAATCCAAAGAAGAGGTGTTTTTGTGAAGAGGTTACACCTTCTAAAATTATGTGAGGTTAGGAGTTTGGACATAGTGTCTACTGATATGATCTGATTTCTATGAGGTGGGGGTCTATCCAAATTTGTAGATTCATTGTGGCCAAGGTTTACCACTGCCACAAGCTGAGTTTTAAGGGTAGTAGTGAAGTGATGACCTTAAAATTATTTCTTTGATGTTCAAGTAGATCTACAAGTAAGGAATTTATTTGTGTGGTGAGTGATAGAGGATGGACCTTGCCTAACCCAAGATCTACATGGGTAGGCTAGATAAATAGTGGCCACATCTCCATCTTGTGCCTCAGTTGCTTGGAACTACAGACATGGGGTCCCATTTAGAAGAGTCCCTAGTATCAAGGAGATATGTGGTCTAAGATATTGGTGATATAATTAGATAAGATAGTCATTCCTCTACTATGGGTGGACTCTTAGATGGTACAAAAGAAAAGATTTCCATGTTTGAGTAGAAACTGCCAATGGTTAGGGTCTGGTGTTTAGAGCTTATGGAAATAGGCTAGTAGGAATAGGAGGGTAACATGCTAGATATTGTTGGTCAAATGTTATTATGCATGAGGTTGTGTAGATACTTATGAATGTTATGGTTATGGTTATGTTTTTTGTAATCTTGATTAATGTAAAATAAATGACCATTGTTGTTGTAATGTTGGATGGTGCAAGTCATGGTGAAAACATCAACCATGCATACTAAGATAAAAATAGGGCTTGATGCTTTGTTTTTGACAAGGACTAAAAATAGGCCTGAAGTGAGATCAACTTAATAAATATAAGCCCTTCAAATGCTGCACATGAGTGGTTATTAGTTGATAAAAAAGGTTTCATGATCATAGGGTGTCAAGTAAGCTCTAAATAACTTGATTTATAGATATTCAAAAGGGAATATGGGTGATAGGTTATGTAAAGGGTAATGGGTGATATGTATGATAACCTCATGTGAATTAATTTTCCCCTTGTATAGGTAACCTAAGAATGGTATTAGATAAGTCCATGTCATATGCTAGATGTAGACTGATCAATGTGAGAAGTCTACATAGGAAAACTAATTGCGACTTCCAACTTATTATGTTTCTTAAAAGCCGATTGTGGCTTTAGAATTGGTTTTTGTAGTGGGACTTTTGCTTTATTAATGCATATGGGAAGCTGATCAATGCTGGGAGCTTCCATGAAATTGATCTAACAAAACCATCCTTCAAGGGATTGGTCTAACCTTATTAGCTTTGTTTTAATGTTTTTGATAATTTTCCTTCAAGGGAACAATCTACCTTACATATGGAAATATTTATTTATATTTTTGGTCAGCTATCCTTTGAGGGAGTAGTCTACAATGCTTAGGACAATAACCCAATTAATTGTTTCAAGATGAAATGTGTTTAGACATGGACCGATCTAATTAGGTTCAAAGGTTTATCTTTATGAGGGAAAAACTTTACATAAGAAGGTTCATGATATGTGAAAGGGTGTTGTTTTGAGAGATAATAACCATGGGATTCCATCTTGTTAGAGATGAAAAGCATCCATTAGAACCATGCTATTAGTAGAGCCATGGTACCCATATTTAGGATTAGGCCATGACTATCATGGTTAATCACATGGTTCTATGTTGTAATCAATTGTCCTTGAAAGGGGAGGAGGAAGGTCAGTGAAGGTAAAAATATCATGATCAATGGATGAGCTTAAGTTAGACAAACAGGTGAGCTTGATCCTTCTTTAATAGAAAAATAGATGAAAATGCAAAGCATTAAGAGGCTCAGGTTCTAGTTTGCCTTTAAGAGAGGAAAAATGATAAGCTCCTGATCCATACTTATGGGTGATGATGTAGGGTCCATGCCAATTGAAAGAAAACTTGCCTCATTTAGTCTTCTCCATGTTGGTCACATGCTGGTTTTCTTTTAGGATGAGATCTTTGATATTGAATTCTCATTGTTTGAGGTGCTTATTATAAGCATGTGTGATATGCTCTTGATAGATATGAAAGTGTGTGAGAGCTACTAAATGATGCTCATCAAGTAGCCAAAGTTGAGCTAAATGATGTTGATAATAATATTCTTCAAAAATGAGCTCCTTTAAAGATACATGAAGAGAGGGGATTTAGACTTAAAGAAGAAATATTACCTCTATTTTAAAGACTAGAGAGAAAGAAGTAGAATTATTGGAGGTTTGAATGCTAGTGTGATAGGCCCATAAGGCAAATGGGATGTGCAAGTGTCAATCCCTACCTAAAGTAGTAATAACTTTGTTTAATATTTTGGTGAGGGTTTTATTAGAGGCTTCTATTTGTAAATTTACTTTGTGGTTGGTAAGGTGAGGAAAAGCTTAAATCAATTCCAAATAAATCAAATAAACCTTGGACTTGCTTTTCTTGAAGGATTTACCATTATTGGTGATGATCTTATGAGGAACACTAAAGTGGCAAATGATATGGTAGTTGATAAAGTTGAAAATATTTTTTGCTTTGGTAGAGATTAGAGGAATAACTTCCACCCACTTAGTGAAGTATTTAATGGTTTTGATGATGGATCTATGCTACTATGAATAATGGGGGTTAATTTCCCCAATGAGATCAAGCCCCCATTGAGAGAAAGACCAAAAGTCCTTAGATACTTGGAGTCTATTGGATGGCACATGATGTAAATTAACATTTATTTGATATTTGACACACTTTTTTACATAATCACAACAATATTGGTTGAGGGTGTGACAATAAGAACCAAGGAAAATGATATGTTTAACGACTACTAGGTCATTAAAGTGTCCCCCATAGATCCCATCATGTGTTTCTTTGATGGCATGGGAAGCTTCATGGCTATGTAAGAAATGAATAAGGAGACCATTAAAACCATGTTTGTAAAGGATTCCCCATAGTATGATGTAACTAAAGGTACTCTAACTAAAAGCTCATCAAGCATTCCTAAAGTGGTTAGGAAGACCAATGCCTAGGTTGAGGTAGTTGAAAGTTTAGTCATACCAAATGTCAGATGGGGATTACTCTATATTAAAAATGGTAGGGAGGTCAAATTGGCCATAAGAGGGTGTGGTAAAATGATTAATGGTGACAAATATTTTGGAATTGGAAGGCTAAGAAGGGATCTGAGAAGTAAGGCAGGCCATTGTATACACAAATTTATTGGTAGACCAGGGAACAAATTGGACTAGGTAATGCTTGAATGATATTAATATTTTGTAAAATAAAAGTTTATATTTTAGCAAGACATCATTCTTACATTTATAGGACCCATTGACCTAGTTGACCATAAGCTAGAAATCATGAAAGACATGGAATATCTTAATTCCCAAGCTTTGAGTACTTCAAAGACCTATCACTAAGGCTTCATACTCAACCATATTATTAGTGCATTCAAAGTTAATTTTGAAGGAGAGAGGAAGGGGTTTACCATCGAGAGGAATGAGAATAACTATAGACCCCCTCCTTGTTGGCATTTGAGCCATCTAAGAACATGGTCATTTGTTAGGTTATGTCATCTTATTGAAAAAGAGTCACGATAGACTCATCCAAAAAGGCAAGAGGGGGTGGTTGGTTATTTTATAGGGGATCTTCAACCAATTGATCAAAAATGACCTAGCCTTTAATTGAATTTTATTATAGGAATTCAAGGTCAAATTTAGCTAGGAGCATGAGCTAGTTAGCCATACACTAATTTTGGTATGGTTTAGAGTGCATGTATTTGATTGGGTCAGTATTAGTGATGACATAGTTTTTATGGTTAAAAAGGTAGTGGAAAAGTTTTGTGGCCATGAAGAGTTTCTCAGTGTGTGTATGTCAAATTTCGTATTCTATAAGCATAAAACTAATGTAGTATACATCTTACTTTTTGTGTTGTTCATCTCAGTGAGCCAACATTGCCCTTAGAGAATGGTTAATGGTAGAAATATATAGGTAATATGGGTGGTCATTCTTTAGAGGGCTGAGGAAAAGGGGTGATAAAAGGTACTATTTGAGTGAATCAAATGTATTTTGATAATCACTACTTCATTTTAAAGAGACGTCCTTCTTGAAAAGGTGATAAAAAGGTTGGCACTGGTGTGAAAGTTGGGAAATGAAATGGTGAATGGATTGAAGTCTTCCCTGAAGGCTGTGGAGTTGTTTAAGGTTGGTTAGAGGAGGCATGTCCAAAATTTCTCTAAATTTAGTAGGGTCTAATTCAATTCTATGGAGAGAGATGATGAAGCCAAGAAGTTTTCCTAAAAGGGCCCCAAAAATGCATTTCTTGGGATTTAGGTAAACATTATAATGAATGAGGCATTCAAATATGATTGTAAGAATATCCAAGTGGTGTTTTTAGAGTTTATATTTCCTAATAAGGTCATCCACATAGTCTTCTATGATCTTATGGATGATATAATGGAAAATAGAAGTCATGACACATTGGTAGGTTAAACCAGTGTTATTTAACTCAAAAAGCGTGACTCTATAGCAAAAAGTTCCCCAACAAGTCACAAAGGTAGTTTTATGTTGATATTTAGAACCAATCAAGATCTTATTATAACCTAAAAACCCATCGATGAGAGATAACATCTCATGGCCAGCCATAAGATCAACAAGCTAGTCAATGCTATGGAAAGGGAAGTCATCTTTAGGGCGAACAAGGTTAAGGTCACAAAAGTCCACACAAATGTTCAAGACCCATTAGGGGTAGTCAATGGATTGAATGAATTTTGTAGATAGGAGATGCTAAAGCTCTTCTTTGATAAGAAGGGATGTGTGAGGATGCATGCATCAAAGTTTCTAAGAAATAGGCTTAGCATCAAATTGAGTGACTATGTTATGGGTAAAAATAGTGGGGTCAATCCCAAGCATATCATTGTAAGACCAATAAAAGGCTATGCTACGGTCTTGGAAGAAAGAAGAATTTTTTTAAAGTTCCTTGGTATTCAATGATTAGACCAATTTGACAATGCGGGGGCCATCTAGAGTGCCCAAGTTGATATCGATAGTAGATTCATTCAACATAGTCAGGGCCTCCAAAGGAAGGGATTTGTGGATAGAATACTTACCTATACCTAAGTGGGTAAGAATGGAATCATCATCTTGATGTTGGATGGTGTTGATGGTGGGAAAATAATTCTCTACCATTTTAGGATGTATGAGTGGAAGGACCTTGGTTTGGCCACACTTTTGGTATATGAGAGGGCCCAAACTTACAGTATTGATAAAAAAATTTAGTAAGGATGATATTGGGGTCTTTAGGTGGAGAAAGTGATTGGGTTGGCAAGGATGGAATATCTTCCTCTATGGTGGCAATGGGTTTGGGTGAATTAGTGGATTATTGAGGTGGTTTATACCCAATGCCAAATGACTCATGAGATTGCAAAGTTTTGAAATGGGTTAACTCATGAGGACCTTATTCATATCAACTAAGGCCAAATTCTTTCCAAGCACATCTATGAAGATACAACTTATCAAACTCTAGTTTGCTAAGATAGGAAAAGTTAGAGGTAAATAGTTACATGGATGATATAGTGGTAGGGGTTGGAAGTGGCTAATCAAGTCCCCCATAAATGAAATTCATTTGATGGTTAAGGGAGACCAATAGGGATGATGGCTCCAATGTTAGGGTCATAATAAAGGTCATGTTTGATATTCCCATACTCTTGGGGGTAAGGAAGGAATCTAAGGCTAAGAGTATATATTACATAAAATAAATATGTTAGAATATGGTTGTCATAGGGTCTTCTATAAGAATCTCGGAAGAGGGGATAGATGAGCTAGTAGAAGCTTCATCAGTAGTAGGTGTGTAAATGCTATGGATTTTGGTTGGTGATGTTGTGTTGTTAGTAGATGGTTATGTGGTGGATAAGGGAAGAATAAAGACATCATTGGGCTGATATGTCATATTAAAAGATGTAAAAGGACTAGGGTCAGCTTGAATAGTCACAACTTGCCCTTCATGTTCAAACTTGACACATTAATGTAAGGTGGAAGGGACATAACTCATGGCATGAATCCAAGGGTGTTAGATTAAAATATTGTATTGAAACTCTCCTTATACAACATAAGATAGTTTGGGAATAGTATGAGGTCCTACACAAATGTGGAGGATAACTATTGCCAAGGTGGTAGCCATAGTATCATTAAAATAATGAACTACTGAGCTTTCAGACATGATGTTTTTAGGTAACTACAGCTGGTCATAAGCATGGGAAGAGATAATGTTGATTCTAGCTCCCCCATAAATCATCACCCTTTTGATGTGGGTTTGATTGATATATGCCATAATGAAGAGAGGGGGATCAGGATCCTCTAAATGAATATAAGGTATTTCTAAATTTTTAAAGTTGATAAGGTTGGAAGTCCCAAGGGTACCAATAAAAGTGGCTAGAGGCTGAGGATCATCAAGTTGGACCTTGATGGTTAGAGCCTCTATGAGTACTTGATAGTGATGGGGGAGGTAGAGATTAACTCATACAAGCTCATATTTTTTGGATTTTGGGTAAGTTGCATGAGGATATTTTTTCAGATGGATATTGCATATGGGTTAGGGTATGGAGAGTTAGACAGAGAGGCACCTAATATAGACACCTTGGGTTTATTTGGAGATGGAAAAGGTTAGTTATTATTAGTTTGTGAGTTTGGGGAGGGGAAAGTACAAGGAATGGATGCCTTAGTCTTCCCTTTATCCTTTTGTTGGGCTTGAGATCAAGTAATCATGTGAATAGTGTGGATAAGGGGGTTCTCTAGGTTAGATGGTTACTTCAATTCCTCCTCTTCACTTTTGAGTGAGATTGAAGATCATATGGGTTAAGTAGGTGGTTGGATTAGAAATAGGGATGAAGTAGGTTTTTTTGATAATAGATCATCATCTTCATATAAGTTATGAACCAATATTTGGAGAGATTTACATTTTTCAATGTCATGTCTTGGTGCCCTATGATATGCACATAACAAGTTATCATTAAACCAAGAGGGTTTGGTACATGAAGGGTCAAAGGGTTTGATGGGTGGTAATCTCAAGGAAGAAGTTTGAAATAACTATTGGAGGGTGGTCAAGTAATATTTAGCTAAAGGTGGTAAAGGTTTAGTTATTTTTGTTTTGGGTGTTGAAGTAGAAAGTTATAGGGACATGGGTTTGGTGATAGGTGTCTTGGGTAAAGTGGTATACTTAGTTGATGGTTTTGGTTTGGGTAAGGTGGTCGATGAGCTAGAGGCAAATGATGGTAGGGTAGGTAACTTAGGGATTATTGGTGTAGTGGGGAAAGGTGATTTAGAGAGAAAGTATGAAGTTTTGACCAATAAAGGTGGTGGTGTTTTGGTAAAAATGGTGGATTTTGTGTTTAAGGTAGAGGGATGGGGACCCCAAATTGATGGCAAGGTTAAGGGAGGTAAAATCTAGGGTTTTGGGCCCTTTGGTGATTTTAATTCTTTGGTTGTTTTAGTTATTGGTTTTGGAGGGGATTTGGTCACTTTAGTTATCTCGGTGGTTTAGGTGTTTGAGGGTGAATAAATTTGGAAGAGGTTTGGGTTTGTTGGGTGGAGGTTTTATTTGTTTTAGAATGGCTAGGTTAGTCTATCAAAGAAGGGGTTAGAAGTTCTAATTTGGTTCCCATACCTTTATCTTTACCTTTGATAGAAGGTTTTGTAATTAGAGGTTGGGTAGATGGATTCATCTTCTCTTGTGAGATAGCTTCCAAAGAGGGGGTGGATGGTTCTAAGATAGGGGAGGTAGGTGTGGATATGGTTGCTTCCTTTGTTTGGGTGTCCAAAGGAATAGAAGGCAATATTATTTATTCTAATAGGGGAATGGGGAAAGAAGCAATTGAGGTAACATTTTCTTCATCAATGGTTCACTAGTAACCACCTTAATAGTTTGTGCCTCATGAGATGATCCAGGTTTATTTTCATGATGAGGGATAGAAGGAGCATGATTGGGGAAATGTTTATGGAATATGTTGAAGTCTTGGTTTGGTGGTGCATTAGGATTGTCCAATCTAAGCTCCCCCTTATCAATAAGGGATTGGATAATGTATTTAAAGGTATTACATCTATTGATGTCATGTCCTATGACTTGGTGAAAATCACAATGGTCATTCTCATTATACCAACTAGGCATGGGGTGAGAAGTATCAAACTATTGGTGTGGTTTAATTGGTAGAAGTTGGATGATTTTGGCTTTTAGTAACTTTTCAAAAATAGAAGGATAAGGCTCCCCAAGTGGAGTTAATGGCTTATGGTTATTCCAATTTTTGTTCCTTTGGTTTTAGTTTGGATAGTTAAAGGAGTCAGAGGTTTAGTTCATTGGGTTCTATTGGTTGGTAGATGGTAGAGGTGTGGATTTGAGGATAATATCATTGGTGGTGGATTTAATCTTGGAATTGGTATTGGTTGTGTTATTTAGTTAGGAAGGAGAGGGATCATTGGTTTTATAAGTTGGGTTTTTGTTTTTCAACTTTAATCTTCCCTCATCAATGGATCTATTCTCTAGTTTGCAAGCCATAGTAAAAGCTTCATCGAATGTCTGGAAGCTTTGGACACGTAATGTGGATGAGATGTGTTTTACACATACCTAGGCAAAGAGTTATATAAGTTCAAGTTAAGGCAATGAAAAGGAAAGTTGGTTGATTAGGCTCCTCCAATGAGCCACAAAATTAGTAATAGATTCATCGTCAAATTTTTGAATGGAGTAGAGGTCAGTAATAGAAACTTTCTTAGATATATTTATCGAAAAGTGATCCAAAAAAGTTTGGGCTAGTTGAGTGAAGGATAAGATGGAGGTGTTTTGGGATGGCACTATACCAATACAATGATGGTCAAGATAAGGACATAGGAAAGATATGGAGGAGGAGAGCATCATCATTGGTAATCAAGTAACATGCATGCCTAAATGCTCTTAAATGTTGTTGGGGGACCTCCTTACTTTAAACTTTAGAGAATTTTGCCAATTCCCATTGTAGAGGATATGGTGAGAGAGGGATAGATGGATGGATGGGTTCATTTCAAATTTGGTCATAAGAGATAAGGTTATCTGACCTTGAATGGATGACTCAAGGGTATTCATCTTCTCCATTAACATCTTGACCAAGTCCATTTGGGGTTGTTGGGTTGGATAGGTATATGACACATTTTTTTGGGGATAAGTGACATGGGAATAACTAGTGGATGGTTGGGATGATGTTATGTGTGTGTGTGTGAGGTCACGTAAGGTTGGGTGGAAGGTAAAGGTATGTATACTTGTGTGTTAGGAATATATTGATAAGATGTCATGGGTATGTGTTGGAAGGTCAAGGTTGGGGGGTTTATGTGTGACATTGAAGTGGTTAGTGGGTTAGTTGGTTGAAGGTGGGTAGTGACCAAAGTGTTTATTAGGGGAAGTGTTTGTGGTATGGAGAGAAATATATTTTGAGATTGGGTTATGGTTGAGGTATTGTTTTCTATTAAAGGGAGGATGGAAGCAAGAGTGGAGGATAATGCCATAGTAGGTGGGGTGTTTGTCACTAAGGGTAGGGTTAAACCCACTTAGGTTATGACAAAAGGTGTTTAGTTTGGGGGTGGAAGGTAGGTTTGGGTTTTGGTGGATGGGATGTTGGAAGAGGTATGGGTCAAAAATGGTTGAGTTGAAGTGGTACCCACCATAAGGTGGGATGACATGACATTAGGGGGTTTGGTAGAGGAAACCAAAGCAAAAGGGTGACGGTGTGGCATGGTATTGAGGTAGTGCTATAAAGCCACTTGATTATTATCAAGGAAGGAAATAAAGTTAGGATACCCTTCAGATATGATTGGGACCCTAAAAGGAGAGGGAGGAGGGGAACTCTTAATGTGAGGGGATCTCTTAATATTTGAGGTTTACTCCATAGGTATGAAAGAGGATGGGGGCTGATTAACTTGATTTATGAGTTGTTGTCTAGTAGTGACCATATGAGAAAGTAAGGAATAAAAGGCAAAGCTCTCAAATCAAAAAATAAGTAACCAAAAATATTTAAAATCAATCAACACAAACACTAGAAATGGGTTTAGCCTAGGATTATTTTTAAATCACTTTTAGCGTATGCCTTAAAGAGTGTAGAGGGGAAGTTGGTTTGATATGGGTACTAAAAAGGCTAGATGTAGTTTGTTTCAAGTTGTTTAGGCAATCAAAAGAAAGATGTGTTGAAATTTAGTAGGTGGCTTGGTATTAGGGCCTACCCCCTCACTTCACAATCCCATAGTGATAAGGGTGTTGAGTACTTAGCCAAGATATACCGACTCTAAAGTTTATACTCAACCAGAGAGCTGAGTTGCTTCTCCCCTTCATGGTGAAATCCAAGTGGGATAGTTAGGAGGGGGTAAGGTTGCCACTAAGTGATGAAATCCCAATCGGTCCTTGTCTCAAGTATTGTTTTGAGGTGTTGATTATTCAGTGGTTTGGCTTTATGTTTGAATACAAGTGAAAGCTATGATAAAATTACTATTCCTCCTAGTTACTAGATGAACTAAGATCAAAAATCAATTCAATGGATGCAAAGTGTTTGTTTTAAACCCAAAATAAAATTTTAGATTTATTTAAATGAATACAAAATCTCTAAATTCAATATAAATGAAAGATGAAAATGCAAGTCCTAATCCTAGGATGATTATTCTTTTTATTTATTTTAAAGATGAAAGGGAGATAAAATTTAATTTTTCTAAAAAAAATGCAACTAAAACTTTTTTTAATGAAAGAAAATAAAACTTAATTTTCTTAAAAATGAAACTAAAAATGCAAATAAGAATGCAAGAAAGTATGAAACTAAGAATGTAAGTAAATATACAACTAAACATGCAACTAAATGAATTTTTTTTACTAATGCAACTAAATAATTTTTTTTCACTAATGAAACTAAATTAAATGTTCAATAATTCATTTATAAATGTCTTAATACAAATAATGGACCTAAGAAAACTCAAGGGTCCCATCAGGTGTGCCAAAATGTTTCTCTCATTTTTTTGGGATTTTCTTTATTCTTTAAAAAGAAAGAAAATAGTGATAAGGAGTATGTAGAAAAACTTATAAAACATGTATGTGTTGAATCCAAGTAATTGTGGAGAGATCCTCTTTGGATTGGAAGGATTACTTGTAAATAATAAAAAACTAAAATAAACTTGTTTCTTAGACAAGTAAATGGGTGGATTGCCTAGCATGAGCTAGATCCTAGAAGTAACAACTTTCTAGGAAGTTGTCAATCCACCTAATTTAAAAACTTAAGTTAAAATGATGAAATAAAATTATTTTGCATAAAAATATAAAATTGATGATATTAAAAACAATAATTAACTAAATTTGAGACAATGAATTTAAATTCTTTCTAAATTAATCAAAATGAAGCAACTAGTTTGATTATACTAATGCTACAAATTGGTGAAGGCAAGGTTGTGGTTTTGGGTTTGGAAATGGTTTGGTTTGTCTTGTGACAAGGGATAAAGTTTTGGTTAAGGTTTTTAAATGGTCAAATTTGTAAAATTGGTAAGAAATAAATAAGTAAAAAGGGATATTGTGAAGAGGTAAAAAGATGAAAGGGATGAGAAAGAAAGGAGCTAAAGGGGGATAAAGGGATAAATGGTGATGAAGCTAATGGGTAAATGGAATAAAGAGAAAGAAGAGGTTAATGGTAAATAGGAAAAGGGGTGAAAGGATAATAATAAGGTCAAATGGGTTATGGTTTTGAGGTCAAGAAAGAAGAGGCCAAAGGGGGTTAAGAAAGAAGAAATTGAATTTGCAAAACAATACAAATTACCTTGATGTTTGTTGAAGATGGATTGAGGATGTTTGTTGAAGATTTTGGTAGATTTTCATTACTTGAGATCTTATCTCCAAGATGATGATGATCAAAATACTAACTTGTAGAAATATGCTAAGAACAAAAGACTAACTTGCCACTTAACCTTGGGTGAAGGAGAGGGGGGTATTTATAGCATTTTCATGTGAAGAAACAAGCTAAAATAGAGGAATATTAAAGAAATTATAATTTATACAAGTGGGATCTTGATTTATTCAAGATGAGGTTGGTGAAAATTCTCATGTGGGTTGGTGAGTCTCCAATTTTGAATGAAAATCATGCACATGGGTTTGAATGATACTTAAAGACTTTTTACCATCCTTTCTTGCTTTCACACAAGCACTTAAAGGGGTGACACACCAAATATGGCACCATTTTCCATGTGGGGGATTAAAATTTTAAGGTGAAGTTGGTGGGGATCACCATGTGGGTTGAAAATATCCCATTTGGGTTGGTGAGCCTCCATTTGAGCTAAAAAGTCAAAAATGGATGATCTTTATCTTTTCCAAAGTCTTAAAGAGGTAGGTATCTCTTTTAAAGTCTAATTTAATGTGGGAAGATAAAAATAAATGTTTAATAATGATCATTTAAGGGAAATTTTTCCACATATTATGGTGGGAGCCTTGTGATGCTTAAATGAAGTCATCAAGCACTTTGGGAAGGGTCCCAAGTGGGTTATGATGTCCCACATGAAGCCACATCACTTCTAAGCCACGTCACTTGACATATCACCTCCCAAATCACCTCTCATGTCACTTGACATGTCACATGCCATGTCACATGCCATGTCACTTTCCATGTCTTCATGAATAGTGATAGTGGATCCCACAGTGAATAGTGATGGTGAATAGTAATTTTGAATAGTACTCTCAAATAGTGATTTTGAATGATATTTGTGACTAGTAAAATAGTGATTTGGTTGGTGAAGAGGGGTTTTTGGAAGGTTTAATAAATTTTAGGGGATCTTGAGGTATTTAATCATCAAAAACTATAAGTGTGTAGTTTTATAGTGTCTACAATATCAACAACAACTATGTCAAAGATATTTATAATGTTGAAAATGTGAATGAATAAGATAACAACATGAATTCATAGTAATGTATCAATGAAACAAAAAGATGAAGTCACATTTTTTTTGATATAAAAATAATAAAATTTATTAATATGTGAATGAAAAACTTCATAGATTACCTAGGGCTTGATCTATCAAAGACTACATGTGTATAAATAATTACAAAACTTACACAATATGTAAATTCTCAACTAACCTGATCTTTAAAACTAAAACATTAGTTTGTCTAAAATTATTCATTTCTATACAAATGGTATCTCATATAAGAATTTTTTTATTTTTTAGGTATGGCGAGGTTTAGAAATTATATTAAACTTCTATTTTGCATGTAAACACTTTTAATGGAGGAGGTTGTATTTTAATGTTCCAATTTATGGAGTCAAGATTTGGAGCCAAATCTTTGAAATTTGAATAACATAGTATCTAAAAATATATAAAAGCCCTAGTTATACTATTATAAAATCTAGAATATTTGGAGATCTTGTTTTGTAAAAATTAAAATCATATTTATAAATGATGTACAAAAGTTATTTAAAAATTTAATTTTTGCCACTGATGACTTTGATGTTTACTTAAAATTATAAAATTAGTTGCACATAAAAATATGATAGAAGGATGTGATGTTTTTTAAAGAGCATTTAAATTTAAATATGACATATTTTTTTAAAAAATATGGGATTTATTGATTTTTAATAAGTATATAATATTTTAAATATAAGTTGTTTTTGGTATTTATTACACTAAAAATGATAAGACAAATAATAAAATAGAAGATTACTTACACAAAATATATAAAAACATTTTTTACAAAATTAAATAAATATGGGTTAATAATAATTGGTCCCATTCCCATAACCATTTGAGACATAATCGAGTTTCATATTCCTTATTTTATTTTAACATGTTTATCAGTAAACTTGTTGCTAATGCATTACATCATGTATATTTAGGTATTTCCCATTATGAAATTATTGTTATTAAATTACCTCATATCAATTTGGTGTCAAAATTTTTAGGTCACCTAACCACTTGTTGAAGTTTTCCCTAGGTTGTTTATGGACAAGTGCCTCCATTGAACCACTTGTCAACACCTAAGTTTGGTTTGGGGTAGTTTTAGCTATTAAATTTCAATGTTCTAGGGTACTTGTGTGTTTGTCAATTATCAATTTATATTAGGATTTTACTAGCACATTATTCCCTGTGTTTGGTCATATTTTTCCCCATTTTTTCTATTTCCCTTTCTCTCTTTTTTTATCTTTTATCCCTTCCTATTTTACTTTGGATTTATGCCTCTTGCCTTGATCAATAAATTGTACTATTTTAGGTCACCATGACATTTGTTATAGTGTGGGAATTTATGACCATTATTTTAGGACTCCCTTTCCTTTTTTATCATTTGTTCCTACTCATTTTATGTCATTTCACATACAAGTTTAGTGCTAATTTGCATATGAGAAGTCTATAGATTCAAATATTAACTAGTGCATATAATACATGATCTGAATCCCAAATTTGGTATGTTAGCCATATGAAATAATTATTTCCACTATTTTAATCTATGTAATAAATGTTTGTAAGATGCTTATTAAAGATAAATCACATAATAATATCAGTTAGAAGGGTGTATGAGGAGTTTCCAAAGTCAAAAGACATCTTAGAATGATCCAAACACTTTGGGAGCATCCCTCTATTTTGACTCAAACATGATGTCATATATTTTCATAAAAAATCCATGTGAGCACTGTGAATTGTCATAAAAACTCATGGAGGGGTTATATATTATCATAAAATTGCATGGCCAAAGTTAAAAAAAAATAGTTTCAAGTATGATTTTTTTTGGGTTTTTTTGGGGCTAGTTCATCTCCTAAGTGATCCATATACCTCATATTCCCAAGTTTTTATATAAATATAGTTCCCTAGGATATGTATATACATTCAATGAAATTTGGGTTTAGTAGTGCAATTGTAAGTCTTAAAACCAAGAGATAGTGTCTATTGTTCTCCTAGTTAGTGTTGTTTGTTAGTGTTATGAATTATCTAAGAAGAGTTGTGAGAAGTTATGAGACATTATGTAGGTTTTTGGATAAATTTTAATTGTAAATGTGTTCATGAAGGAAAATTTATGTCTATAAACATGTAATTAATAACTACATAGTGAAATGAAGAGGTATAAGCATGCCACTCTACTAGATTTTTTCATATTGAGTTTTTCTAAGCTTAATTATTGTGTTATGTGCTTTTGAGTTCTATTTAATTGAATTTTTTTCATCCAATTTCTTTACAACACATTATATCTCATTTTTTACAAGTATAGTAAAGAAAAACATAGGTAAACAATCATGTATATGCTAGGAGTTGAATATTATTTGTATTGATGAATAATGAGTGGACTATCCACTAAATTTTGGATCAGAACATGACATGAATGTGAAAGCAAAATCTAAAAAATTATTAAATAGGTCCATTTTTAAAGTGTTAAATAATTTATATAACATTCTAATAAAAAAATTATGTATTTTTTTCAATCTAAACATTTATTTTTATTTAATTATGTAAAAGACCTAGTTTTATAGGGACTAGGAACCATAGTATAAGTAAAGTAACAAAAGCCCCATGGGGTAAGAGCCAAAAACTAGAGTATCAACACAAATAACTAACTATCATAATAGAGGAAAAAAATAAATGGAAATTAAAATAAGAAATTACTATGAGAGAGGGGATCCCTCTATGAGTACCCTAGCAACCTCAATCTCCTTCACCTGCTCAGTCAATTTATTTTTGGTGATTTTATCCTAGGATCTATTTCTCAAGCCTCCAAAATCCTCCTTTGGTATTATCATTTTGGGTTTCTTCTGAAGATGTTCCTTATTATAGGTCTTCTTAGAGGGGGATTTTAGGGGCAACTTTGGAGGATGAATCTCTTCCACCTTGGTAACTTGCTTGTAGGGAGTGCCTTCAGCCTTCGCCAACTATGAAAAAGATTGAATCATTTTGGAGGCCTCCTTATTAATGGAATTTCATTCCTAGATAAAACCTAATAATAAAATCCCTAACTCATATAATTTTTTATTAAACCTTTCCAGTTGATCCTTGTTGATTCTAATCACCTCCAATAGGGGGGCCTTGCCTTTAACCGCTACTTCTTTAGAGTTGCCTTCCTCTAGCATAAGGGGTTTAGGCTTGATAATAGTGAGTTTTAAGAGAATATATTGAATATATCTCATGGATAAGGGGCTTATAGGGGGAAAATGAGCAACAGGTGATGGGATCTCAAGGTAGGATCTTCCTTAGGGAGTTCTCTATAAGATAGCCCTCCAACATGACATCCTTACCCTGAAGGGTCTCATCATATTTTACTAGTAGGATAATGAGGCCCTATTAGATGACTACGTTGGCTTCATTGATATGTTATGTAACTATTTTACACTTTGGGGATTTGATAAGGAAATATGATAGGGCAAATTTGAATCCTTAAAAGTGGTTCAGTAAAAGAAATGATGTGAGAATATGAGAGTATACTTGCCTTTGAAGGTGATATACTTCATTATCTATAAACAAACTTTAGGGTAGTATCTTGGAAGATTCACGCATGGGAAACCCTTTTTATCCATTTTAATGATCTTAGTAGTTCTAAAAAACCTTTGCATGAGTTTTATCTTTTTTAACTAGTCTTTGAATGCTTTAGCCCTTTCACATGGCATTCTCATAACTTTACCTATCAAATCCTTAGTTACATAGATTATTATGACTCTTATTTACACTATTCTCTTGTTCCATGTTGCCACAAATTCCTTTGAGATGTTTGCATCATGATCAGTGACCATTTACATGAATTTGCTAAAACTCCATCTATGTAGCTGTTAGGAACCCCATGAAAGCACCATTGATTACCATATACAAGCAACTTAAGATGCGGAATTTAACCAGAAGCAATAAGTAACTAGAAATCAGAAACAACATAGAATATGAGAGACAATACAATATGTATTAATACTCATCCAAAAAAGAATACAATAAAGAAGATGCCACTTCTTCTTCACACCTCTCAGAGGCTTCCCACACCTCAAGTGTATAGTAATTCTTTCCTCAAAGCTCTCTCTCTTATGTTCCCAACACACAACTCAAACACAGAGTTGGTGTTCACCTCCAACCAGTCAGTATCCACTACTACCATTACACAAGTGCTCCACGCTCTCCACAAGTGCTCCACACACTCCAAGTAGATCTCCTAAGAACTACAACAACTTGTAACCCAAATGATCTTACTTATGGAAGGAACTGCCTTGCCTTCCTCTCTTGCTCTCCAACCAAGTACACACCATACTCCAAGTAGATCCTGCCTGATCCTGCTCCCTATTGTGTTGCTGTCACCTTGATTCTACTGCCACCTATAGATCAACCTGGTTCTACACACCTACAAACCTTAGATCTTACACACACATACAACTATAGATCAATGATCTTACTTACCCATGTATATCTCCAAACGTGGCCTTGCACACCTGCCGACCAAGATCCTACACACCTGAACAACCCTTCTAATTCTCCAAAACCATCACCCACACTTGGCACTACTATGGAACTAGGAGGAACACCCTTGCTCACTTCACACATAGAAGGAGCTAACTTTTCTCAACTCAAACTAGAACACTTTTACAATACAGCCTATGAGTCTCTTAAATAGATCTCATGCAAACAATAATTAGACACCTAATTATAATAATTAGATCCGTAGCTTCAAGTCTAAAATTGGCTCTTAACATGAAAACACCCAGTTCATTAACTAACTATCCATGAACTGGCAATTTTGGAATTGCACAGGTGACCGATGTTGGTCCCTATCAAGTTGGAGATGACCGACATCAGCTGATACCTGACCGATGTTGGTTGCCTTTCCCACTATATATGATTGACATCAGCTGATCAGACCGACGTCAGTTTCCCTGTAACTTAGCAACCTCTCAACAACCTCCTCCATGTTTGCAATAGTGAAGCTTTTACCTCCACAACCTAACAATCTCCCACTTGGAGATAAATAGTTGCACTATACTTGTACCTATACCCCATCTAATCTATTTCCTAGCTTATATCCCTCTTCAAGATCAATCCTAAAGACCACCCACCACACAACCTGTGGTGCACCTCCTATCATCTGAGTAACCTGCCACATCTAAACCTATAAACCCATGTAGTGAATTCCTGACCCTACATAGCATGAATCCCTACTACTGGTCCCTCTCAGATACCTAAGAACCCACTTCCCCGAATTGGCTCCTAACTCTCTGACAGCTCCCACTACTGGGGAAACTCAGGTTTATACCAGACCTTATGTGATTTCAAACACTGAACTATCCAACCCTTGGTGTGCTTCAGTTCTGCATCCTACGTATTGAACCTCACTAACACCTAATTCACATCAGCTCCCACTGGAGACAAAATCAACCTGTGATCTTCCATGTCTCTCATGCCAAAGAATTTTGCTGCTCCAAATTCCTCATGACATGCCACTGAACTAACCTTACCTTTGGCTCAGTAAAACCCTGTATGTCTAAACCTGCTAACTAGCATACCATCCACATACAGTAACAGGATAATGTCATGACCATCATCCACTTGGTAAGACAAACACAATGGTTATAATGACACTGACTAAAGCCCTACTTTGTCATCCACCTGTCAAAACCTGTACCACTATCTTGCAGCTTCCTCAAGACCATATGACCTGGCCTTCCATCTCATGTATCCATTCTCTCTATTATTTAACTAAGGTATCCATTCATCTCAGTGCTTTTCATACCTGCTGGCAACCTTACCAAATCTCCTATTTGGTTCTGCATCCTGTTCATGCCATGCTCCCACTGTTTGCTGGATCCTTCCTGCTCTGCAATCAGCAACTAGTATAAAGAAGAGGAACAATGAATTTGAGGCTTATTTTCACTTTCAGTCCTCCCCATGGGCATTTGAGACTCCTTGATAGCTTTCTATCCACCCAAAATCTGTCTCAATGATCGACCTCGATCACTACACTGTCTGCATCTGATCGACATCGGTTCCATGCGACTGTCCAAGTCATCGACGTTGGTTATCCTACTGACATCGATCTCCACCTGACCAACACCATTGAATTCTCTAGTCTACATATGACTGACGTCGGCACCTGTCTGTTTGATGTCAGTTACCTTTGATCGATGTTGGTACCTGTGTATGCCTATGAGTGATGACTTTTTACCCGTGAGCTCTCCATGGATCAAAACCCTGTCCAAACCACCCTGCTTAGAAGTATCTAGCCCCATCCACTAGTTTTTATCCATCATCTCCTCCAAGAACACCAAGGATTTCTAGTTCTTAAGTCTATCAAACACATCTGTCTTCTGCTTAAGAACATGCATCTCCTTCTTGCTCATGTGACCAAGCCTACATAGCCACATCTTTGCAACAGAAGAAGAATCAATAATACAAGCAAGTAGATAAAGAGTATGTACTTTCTTACCACATGCTAATTCAAGTGCATCCACTATGAGAGTTCTTGTGCATCTCTCATCACCCAACTTTCCTGAAGCAATTAGCCGCATCTTTAAGACTGGGACCTGCATGACCTTCTTCAACACCCATGTGTTGGCCACCTAGAATTTCAGAAACACTTCCCCTTTGCCAATACTATGACAAGGCTCACTGACCCCTCTACTTAGGGCTACATGGAAAGAGACAATAGAATCTATTAACCAAGATTCAACTTTATCCAAGAAACATCCCAGAGCATCCTGTGCAACAACACCTGCAACATCTACTTCTTTAGTTTCTTCATGCTGATCTTCTACCAACCAACAATATTTCTTTACCTACTCTTTCTTTCCATAAGACCGTAATTGACCATTCATGCTATTCAGTTCCTCCATTCGTAGCTTACTTTATTCTATTGTTGTTATACTCCCACTCAATCAAAAACCCCCTGAGAGTGACCTGTAACCAAACACAAAACCTACTCCCTGTAACCTTAGCTCTGATACCAACTTTTAGTGGTATCAAGCTATGAGCCAACAACCTCACTCTAATACCAACTGTTAGGAACCCCACGAAAGCACCATTGATTACCATATACAAGCAACTTAAGATGCATAATTTAATCAGAAGTAATAAGTAACTAGAAATCAAAAACAACACAGAATATGAGAGACAATACAATATGTATTAATACTCATCCAAAAAATAATATAATAAAGAAGATGCCACTTTTTCTTCACACCTCTCAGAGCATTCCCACACCTCAAGTGTATAGTAATTCTTTCCCCAAAGCTCTCTCTCTTACGGTCCCAACACATAACTCAAACACAGAGTTAGTGTTCACCTCCAACCAGTCAGTATCCACTACTACCATTACACAAGTGTTCCATGCACTCCACAAGTGCTCGACACACTCCAAGTAGATCTCCTAAGAACTAGAACAACCTGCAAACCAAATTATCTTACTTTGGAAGGAACTACCTTGCCTTCCTCTCTTGCTCTCCACTTGAGTACACACCGTACTCCAAGTAGATCCTACCTGATCCTGCTCCCTGTTGTGTTGCTGTCACCTTGATTCTGTTGCCACCTATAGATCAACCTAGTTCTGCACACTTGCAAACCTTAGACCTTGCACACACATACACCTATAGATCAATGATCTTACTTACCCATGTAGATCTCCAAACATGGCCTTGTACACCTGCCAACCAAGATCCTACACACCTGAAGAACCCTTCTAATTCTATAAAACCAGCACCCACACTTGGCACTGCTGTCAAACTAGGAGGAACACCCTTGCTCACTTCACACATAGAAGGAACTAACTTTGCTCAACTCAAACTAGAACACTTTTACAATACAACCTATGAGTCTCTTAAATAGATCTCATGCAAACAATAATTAGACACCTAATTACAATAATTAGACCTGCAGCTTCAAGTCTAAAATTGGCTCTTAACATGCAAACACCCAGTTTGTTAACTATCTATGAACTGGTAGTTCTGGAACCGCATAGGCGACCGACGTCAGTCCCTATCAGGCTAGAGATGACCAATGTTGGCCGATACCTGACCGATGTCGGTTGCCTTTCCCATTGTATATGACCGACATCGACTGATCAGACCGACGTCAGTTTCCCTACAACTTAGCAACCTCTCAACAAACTCCTCCATGTCTGCAACAGTGAAGCTTTTAGCTCCACAACCTAATAGTAGCTTCCTCCAAACCTTTTTAATGCTTTAAACCTTTGAACATGATGTTGTTTCTAGTTTTTCCCTATCACCTCCCATGCTTTTATTAATAATGGACTAAAATATTAGATGAATAATGGAATTCAGCATTCCCTGGTAGCACTTAAAACTAACAGCTTCAAATAAAATTGAAGTGTAAGTTTTTATTCACCCTTTGTTATAACTCTCTACACTGTGATATGAAGGTAGAGTATAATTTTTGAATTCCCTCACTTTGATTGTAAAATCTATGTGTGCATCGACTACATCATCATCCTAAATAATAATGGATTAATTTTGAATTGCTAACATGTCATTTTTAGGGACATGGCACCCAACATTCTAGGTAGATAAAAGAGGGAGTTTAACTTCAATGTTAGTGAATAAGTCTACCACCCCATTCCCATCACATTAAGTATGAATTATGGATGAATGTGTCATTTTCATCAAAATATAATTAACATCATTTATTAAGGTTTTAATTATGTGGAAAAGGGTGGTTTTACCATCTAAAGTATTTAGGACATTAAGGGAGTCCCATTCAATTATTATTCTACCCACCTTGAGTTTGGAAGCAAGATGAATACCCCAAAGTACCACCTTATCTTTGGCCACATGGTTGGTATAAATTCGTAGGGGGCCTACATATGCAAAAATTAGCATCCTCATCAAATTTATTATGAATCCTCCCCTGCCATTAGGACCTAGATTTCCTTGTGAATCCCCATCAAAATTGAGCTTAACCTAGTCCTTAGGTGGTGGCTTCCACCTAACATGTTTACATAATAAATATTTGGAAGGAGAACTAATTTTTTGTGACACATCCCATTCTCTGAATATTAGCCTACCATATTCAGATGACACCAAGAAAATTTTGATGGAAATGGCATATTCATCCATAGTTCATACTTATCACTAGAGAAATAGGGTGGCAGACTTACTTTCTAACATTAGAGATGGCATCCCTCTTTTATCTACCTAGCATGTTGGGTGCCACATCCCATTCTAGAACAAAAATTCATATAATATTAGTGCTAAAAACCATGGATTTTTTAATGAAGTTATTTGAATGCTATTTTATAATAAAAAAACCATATTAGGGGACTCATAATAATGGAGGGATAACACATTTCCCCCATTGATTTCTCTTTTTATATTCGTATGATATGAGTTATTAAGGTTATTTAAACTAAGCTCAGTTTCTCAAAGATCTACATATAATTCAAGAAAATTAAGTGAGATTTTTGGAGTCCTAAAGTAAGTAAAGGGAGTGTAAACATATAAATTTGGTCACATTTAATTGAAAATGTTAATTCTTGACATATTTCAAACCACATGACTTGCGCATAATACTTGATTCTTATTAACCATTCCTCTAAACCATTTATATATATATGGGTCCAACCATTTGTTTGGAATCACTATTATAAAGAAATATCAATGTTAAATGCTCAAGCTACATAAAATAACCTTCAAACTATCTCCAATTTATGGAAATTTTCCTTGATCATTTTTGATAGGTAAATGATAGGCACACCATCCACTTAGTATGGTTGTGTCTCGTACCAAATAATGGCTAGTTTTTGAATATGAAATAAATATTTAGGGTCTTCCCACACATTACACATGGTTGAATAAATATAGTTTTCAAAAGATTCACCTATAGATACATGTCAAGAGTCACTCATTAATACCACTTACTATTCACTTGGTTCAAGCTTTTACATCTCTACACATTGAACAAATATATCATATTATTTCCAAATTCAAGATCACTCACAAGGATCATCCATAACCTAAGCCAATAGCCTTATAAATAAAGTAAATATATATCATTTAAATGTATCAAATCCATCTTCTAGTTTCATACATATATTCAAAGTATCACTGATAAAAAATCACTATAGTTGGGAGAGCTACCTGGGATGGATTTCCCTTGGAATATTGGATATGCAAGCAATGATAAATCATTAAGGGGGTGATTAAGGTCAACTTAAACCAGTACACTCCACTAATTTTTGTAGGTTTTCAAGATATTAGAGTTCATTTAGGGTGTTAAAGGAAAAATAAGCAACATAATGATTTCTATATGGTATTATTTAGAGCATCATATTATAGATCACTCACTACACATAAGCACAAAAGGTGTACCAATTAAATTTTATGCACAATCAATGGGGAAAAATTCATATTCAACATGTTCAATCACACTACATTTTTGTTAACTTATAGTGGTCACTCACAGAACATCCTTTGCTTCTCCCTCTCATTTATTATTTCCATAATTCTACTTTATCTATCTTTTCCTATTTATCACATGTTAAAGTCAATTGAAACAAGTCTAAAGTCAATGAACTCAAATGTAATATGATGCAGTCTACTTATATGGGATCTATCTATATTTTATTATTTATCTTGTACATGTTCTTAAACCTATAAATTCATCTCTTTTGATTTTCACTCTCAAATAGTAAAAATGGTCTCATAAATCTATTTGCAAGCTAAGTATAACTCTCAGTACTAATTTCCAAAAGTAGAAGTTTATATATTTATATTTTTGTTAGAATAATAATAGTTAAATATTATATACCTTTAACATTCCAATATTCTATAATTTTAAACCTATAATAATAAAATATAATTTATTGTGTTTTATCAAAAATAGGGTAGAACAGATTAGTGAAATTGAACTATTAATTTTGATCCCTTGATTTTTTGATTTGGTTTTCATTTTCAATTTTAAATCTCTTATTTTCTTATAATTTTTTTTCATGTTTTATCAAATTCATAGGAGCCATCCTTCTGGGAAATTGGTCTTCAATTTTACTTGATTTTTGATGTGAGAATGGTGTAGTGTGGCAATGAGAATGATGGAATCTTATGTAGTTAGTGAATTTATGTTCATGTTCACTATTTACAACTAGAATTAGTAGATATGAAAAACTATAAATAAAACACACCATGCCTAGTAACACCTTTTACCATTATTTATCTCTTATCATGATCAAATTTTTGCTAGAAATACGTTAGGTGATTATCATATTTACTTTATCTTGGTCCACCAAATATAGAACTGATTATCAATGTGAACTGATTATGCTCATTATCTATATTTCTTCTATCACAATACTCTATTTTGGGCCAACAATTTTAAAATTCATGCCAAAAAAGGTTAAAATTACTAATGTGTAAATTCAAGACTTAATAATTTCACATTTTTTTAATAATACTCCTAATATAAACGAATCATTGAGATAAATCTTTGTAAAATCTTGCATGACATAGGAATAAGAATAATTATATATTCAAAAGGCTATAATGCATACTAAACACCTTGTTGATTGTCTCATCATGACTATTGAAGCTCATAACACTAATATATCTAAATAATATGAAGTTAATGATAAATAATTGACCACATATCTTAATACCAACCCACATAATATTGATACATTCCTATACATTACAAGAGATGAAAAAACAAAAATTATCTCCCATTTCCAATATTATAATAGATACTATAGTAACTACCATTGCTACCATTCCTACATCAACACATATTGTTACATATGTGACACCATTGATAGTTATGGGTGAATTACTTGGTTTCAAAAAAAATAATAGACAAAGTCCACTTCCAAATTTTCCTAATGCATCCTATCTTGAGAAAAATGTCACAACATTATATGCTAAAGTATTACAATTAGAGTAAGGCAATTCTAAATATGCTCATTCAATGGATTATTATACTCTACTTCACAATATTTTGACACTTGAAATAAACTCTTACCCTTTACCAATATGAGTTTTAGTTCCTAAGTTACCACTCTATGAGGGTAAATGGGATTCTAAGAAAATATATGTTTATTTCATGCAACATGTTTGGACTATGCTTACAATGAAAAATTAAACACCAAGCTATTTTAAATAATCCTCAAGGATTATGATATATGATGGTTTTATAATATCCCTCAATAATCAATTAGATAATTCAACCCATTGTAAGATCAATTCTTAGCACACTTCTCAATCAACATTGTTGAAAATCTATCATGTGAAAAAATTTCTAAGCTCAAAAAATTCTTAAATGAGCCAATTAGTGAGTATGTTTAGTGGTATAAGACCATGCTAGAAAAGATGAAATAATCTATGGTAGATTATGAACTACAAGATATTCACACAAAGATTGCTACTATAATCACTTAATGAATCAATCAAATTTGATAAATTAAAATCCTTTATGAGATATGCCATACAATTAAAGAAATAGAAGTCAATATCATAGCTGTGAATAAGCTAAAATATGCACCAAGTGCTCTGTCTACTTCAAATATCAAGTTTCAAATCAATCTAAACTATAGATTCAAATCTAAAAAACTTAAATATGAAGCAAAAGTAATAGTTACTATAGTATTGAAACCTTTAAAGAATCTTTAATTATTATCTCCAAAAATGAGACAATTTATAAGGTTACCATAATCTTCTCATATCTTGTTTCAAATATTAATTGATTGATATCTTATCTTTCCCAAAATTTTAATAACTAAACTACAAGAAAATAGGTCAGTTATTATTATTATTATTATTATTATTATTATTATTATTATTATTATTATTATTATTATTATTATTATTATTATTATTATTAAGAATATATAAAACACATTATTCATGACTACAATGCATAATAGTTAACCATATCTAATCATGAGACACATAAAGCATCAAATATAATGAAAAATTTTAAATTATACAGGTGAAATTTTTTAAGTAGACACATAATTACAATAGGATCGTGAGCCCCACTTTATCTAATCAACCTATAGGCTATCAACCAATACTACATCTTTATAAGTGAACCTAGTAGGCACCATGGATATAAGGTATTTAAAGGATGCACAAATAAATGGAGGTGGGTTAAAGCACTCCCTAACTCCAATGATTCATCCCAACTCTCAATGGGGTTCAATGAGAGTCCTAAGCAATTTTAGCCAATCATAGGGCTCAGTTCACACCTAAAGTCATAATTGAATCTAATTCAATGTAAATTAAAATTTGAGAAAATTTATTAGAAATGAGGTCATACTCTTCATATGACCTCAAAATGGGCCCAAAGTGTCTTTTCTTATCTCCTTGAGGATGGATCAATCCACCTCAACCATTGGATTATTTAAAACATGACTGTCAAATTTGGTCAAAGATGAGGAAACACTAAGAATCCTTAGGGAGGGAAAAAAAGTATTCAAATACATCATCAAGTTAAAAAATCATAGTTTTAAAGGAGGAAGGTGGTTTTGGAGGATGAATTATCCATAGTCATTCATATTCTCCTTCCTCAACCTTAGATGACTGCCATTAATAGATTCTCTAATATTTTGGTATTTTTTAATTTTATTATTATTATTTTTATTGATACATGTTTGTTTGGTCTATTTTTTAAAGTACTCATCTTCACTAAAAGTCTCTATCTAGTTCTAGGATCCTATGATTTCTAAAAACATCTTTGGGAGCTTCAAGCTCCATAACAACCATTAATGTCTACCAACAAGGTTTAAAAAAGAATTACCTTTTATATTTCATTTTTAATATTATATTTTTAGTTTAAATGAAATGGGAGAGAAAAATAGGAAGGATTCTCATCATGGTCCATCCATTCTAAGTCTTTTAGGAGCCCACACACATCTAAAAGGTCTAGAATGACATCCTTAGCAAAAAAGTAGAATATCTTCAAAATGGTGCCATTTCAAGGTCTAAAACTTATTCCATGTAGAAGAGAGAAAATGTTGAATGGGTATCCTCACCTTTGGGTCTCCATCTCTTTTAAAATGACTTCACAAAAAGGTACATCTCTATAAGAAAGATTTTTTGTTTTAAATTAATTTGAAAAATCATAAAAATTATTATATTATATATTTTTTAAATAAATAATATTAAATAAAAAATTAAGTTATAAAATTTATTCTAAATGTAGTGATTAAAGTTGGAAAAAGTCTAAGTTTACACGAGGGTAGGGTAACCATATGGATTATAAGCCAAATGATTTTTCTAAAACTAATTATCTCCCATGCCGATCACCTCCATTGTAAAATAAATTACCCATTTGGGTCTCTAACCTTCACCATGTGGTCACATGGGTGACTGCTGGTCTGAAAAGTAGGGTTACCCTATAAAACATGAATAGTGCCCATCTAAAGGGTTTACCAATAAAACAAATTAGCCTATAGATATGTAAACTTTCAAAAGTTGTTGCAAATAAATTATATGGCATTTTAGACAATATTTTATTATTATATAGAACATCAGTCTTGTACTCTTGATAAAACTAGACCTTGGCTATTCCTCTTAGCTCTTTTCTAACTTTTGTAAGTCTTGCTTCTATTCTATGTTTTCCCCCTTAGGCTATATCTCTTAATCTGTCTAGTCTTATGTTGATGACCTAGGTCTTTTATCTTTCCCATAATGCTTAAAATGTACTTATCTTCCATCTCTATAAGTTCATAACCTATACCTACTTTCATTCTCCTTGGACACTAACTTCTAGGATGGATAATATCATAGATGCTACTGTCCTATCTTGACACAAGTGTCAAGTTCCCTAAGTCATCCAATTTTAAAATATAATGTATCCTAATGGTTATCCTAAGTGTTTTAATGTGTTTTATTACTCCAAAGGGACTAATATAAATACAAGATCAACAATCATTCATTCCTTAATTATGCCACTTATAAAAAATAAAAAGATCATTCAATTGAATAAAGCTTCCCTATTTATTCCTATTTCTATACCTATCATTAAGACTATGAATCTATAGGTATAATTACTAAAAGAGTAGATCAAGATCCCAATTTTCCAAGTTACAAGATAGGTCACTATTGTATTTTATTTGCACATATTTTATGACTCACACATAATCCAACACATAGGGGAGAAATACATCAGTATGAGGCCCTCTTCAAATTATTAGATAAATAGGAAACACTCTATGATAGTGGGATGTTTAGTCTTAGCTCAATACCATGTTACCACTAACCCATTTTACCCCTATGTCACTATAAATATAGAAATCTAGGTTTTACCATCTCATAAGGAATGACCATCCATGACCTAGATCTCAATGCACCAAAGCAAAGGCAAAGAAAAACCTAGAAGCATCTAGGTGGTCGTATCATATTTCAGTAGATATTCCATATAGGACACTAGTGTCAAACTTAATAGTAGCATCAATGTAACCATCCCAGGCTAACATTATTATCCAAAGAGATAGAAGCATTAGATATAAAATTTAACAGTTATTCTAGAATCTCCTTCTAACCTACTTTCCACCTATTCTAGATCCAAAACTACACTAACATAAAAATAAGCTAAGTAATTCACATTTTTGTCATTTATATATCTAGCATAGTTATATTTTCCATAGTTAGACTATCTTAGCATAATAAACTCAATGTATGATTATATCTAATTTTAGAATTTAATTGGACTATTATAGATTTAATTATCACCCTTGTGCCATTTCATTTATATCTAAGGCTAAATCCAACTTAGATACCATTTTAGGGTTAAACATTTGGTAAACTTGATCTTTGAACATCAAACTCTAGGTCACTTATGATTTTCTAATTTTTCTAGTACTGATCCTTGATTTTCATAAAATATGTGCAATATAAATGCCTATATTACCTAGTTTAGATTATAATATGTCATAGTTATTATGGTTTGATACATCACTTGCCTTCTCAAATCTTATAATCAAATTTGTGTAAATAATGAGAGGGTTTTTTAGAAAAACAACACTTAATCTCTTTTCAAAATTCATTTTATAATGTTATAGAGCCAACATATAGAAACCAACATGAATTCTCTCAAATGTTTATCCTACCTATATCTTAGTCAAATGACAACTACCATCCCACACACATTATTCACCCATGGATTATATTAGATTTTGTATTCCATGTTGTTACTACTTGAAGAGCTAAGGTTACTCAACCCATCCTACCACCTATTAACATACAACAGGTGCCTCCTAAGCCTAATTTGGTAATCAAATCAAATGGATATGACATTATCGACCAATTGATAAATACACATGAAAAAATTTCAATCCTTGAACTCCTGAAGCAATTTAAATTCTATAAGTATATCTTATATGAGGAATCGTATGAGCCACAAATTCCAAGTGATATTGAGCCTACTTATTTTGTGGACATTATGAAGGATATTAACAACAATAACAGGCTCATCACCTTTGATCCAATATATTTACCATCTAAATATATTATTGACCAAACTTTTCCTTTGTTCATATAAGTAACAATACAAAGTAAAGGTATCAAAAGAGTGTTCATTGATAATGGATCAAGCATAAATATTTGTAGCATTTAATTCCTAAAAGGTATGAGTATTAAAAAAATCCTTATTCAAAATAATGTTATGTACATAAAAGAGTTTAACAATTCACATAGCCTTGTAGTTGGACAAATTACATTGGATGTGATCTTAGGACCAAAAATAGTTTCAAGTGATTTTCAAGTCATGTCTCAATCCTTACATTATAATTTACTTTTGGGTAGATATTGGATATATTTAATAGAAGACATCTCATAAAAAATTCATCGATGTTTAAAATTCAAACAAAATGGGACCTTATTATCCATGTTTGATGTTGATGAAGCTTTTAAATTTTACAAAATAATGCATTCCAAAACTAAGGGCATCCCTATAGTGGCACCACATAAACAATCCATTCCTCTTGAACTTATACATATATATATATAATAGGTGAGTCAAGTATAATAGATCCTTTATCTCTAGATAACAATGATATTAAACTCTAAGGTACACATAGATATGCATAAGGAGAAAGAACCATTAACAAAAGAGTTAGAAAAGCTACAATAACCCCCAACATTTGAGTTTCCTTTATTAATCAATATTAAGCAAAATGAGTACCATGTTTTAGATTATTATGATAGTGACGATGATACAACCTATGATATGGAAGATGATAAAATATGAAACTTAAAATTTGATCCACTTGATCACTTCTCACATAACTTATTTGAACCTATGGATCCTAACACATATAAGTTAAACCCACTTGCAAAAAATACAATATTGAGTCTAAATAAGGGAAAATTAAAACTAATAGATGAGCATGTAAATGCTTGTTATTCCATACATCCCTCTTGGTTCAAATTATCGAGTCAACCTTACAAGGGACAAATGCAAGTACATAATTTGAATAATGTGGAGTCTTTTCAAAAGGATTTACCCCAAAAATTATAGATCACAATGGAACAAGATAACACTGATACCATCTTATCTATGTTACTTGAACATAAAATTATTTATTTACCTTATACAAAACATAGATTAGGAAATAGGCTACTCTCTATAAAGGAATTACTATATTATAATTACCATCAGATTGTTAGAGATCCTACCAAGATAAAAAATGGAATACCAAATGCACTATAACTTAAACAAAGCAATAATTGTAAATGAACAAGCATACTATGGGAGAAATCAAGAGTGGAAACCATGTAAATCCTCCATGTATTTATATTTATAAAAGGAATAACAATAGGAGAAATGACAAGTAACTACCCCTATAATAGTGGTAAAGAGCCTAAAATAGGCTTTATTTAACTCCCATACCTAGAATAGTCAATCAAGGAGTAACTCCTATTGTCACTTCCCACTTTCACCCTATGACTTATAATATTTGAATCCATAAATTAATATTGTTATTATCTAATTAATAAAAATTTTAATTTGGATTTATGACATATATTGTAATAGAATAGTGATATTGGTGATTAGTAAACATGATGTAGTAGTTGTATTTTATTATTCTGTACATTGAGGATGTATATTTATTAATTTTGCATCATTTTTTGATATATATGATGAATCATACTAACCACCTACTTGTGATGTGGATGTAGGATTGTTCCTACCTTCAGAGCTTGATGAGGGAGAGCATCATCATAGAGGATGGGATAGATGGGATGATTAGGGAATGATGAGAAGAATCACCAGTGACCCTAAACACATGCACATTAGATTTAAAATATTATATGCATAACATGTTTTAAATGATAATACATAATTAAATAAATATTGTGTGATGATTATATTAGTATGTAAATTTAGTTCTTAATATGCATTAGATTCCTTTAATTTAATTGTCTTAATTTTTTAGAATAAATTAAGAAATAGATATTTAATTGCTGCATGTAAATAGTAATTAATTATACATTATATTATTATTGGAAACAATTAGATAAATAAATAATTACCATTATTTTAAAGATCTTAAGTTATCTTAATTCACTAACCTTGAGACTAAGACAAACTAAAACTTAGTCTTAATAAAACACGCAAGAGTTACATTGAAATCTAGGAATAGTATATTATTATTTAACTAGCCTTATGATTGAATTAGTTAAGGGAAATTAGGAAGAAATAAATATATTAAACGTGTTAAAAATAATTAAATAATTTTAAGGTGAGTTCACCACAACCTTGAGGTAAGAAATCTATAGTTAGTAAAGATAAGAGGATAATAAATATGCCACATATGAAAGAGAACTAGAAGTAAAAAGAGCATGAAAATAAGGGGTGGGACAAAAAGAGAAAAGAGGAGTTTTATAAATTAAATATTGAGAGATTAATATGGATAGGAGAAAGAGGAGATAAGATAGGAAGAAGAAAAGTGTATCTCCTCAAGTAGGCAATTATCTTAAGAGGTAGGTTTTACAATTTTTTTCTCTATATGCCAAATTGTATGAATGATGTGCATACTATTTATATTAGGCTAAGTTTTATTTAAAGGAAAACATATAGATTAATAGTGTTTTATATTGAGGAATAACACTTAAACATAGAGGAAGCCTTTATATTATTTGTTGCATTGCCATAGACTGTGTAACACTAATTCAAACAACATTTAAAAAATTATAGACTAAGTCATTTTATATATATGGGAAGCATTCATTTATAATGGACTAAGTTTTTAATATTATTGGCTATGTGTGCATTTTTCAAATCAGTGTATCACTATATGGAGTGCCTTATATTTATCTTAATTTCTGAGTTATAATTACTATTTGAGTAGCATTTTATATTAATGGGCAACATTTCATTATAATATACTAGTGCCTTATATTATAGGCATGTGTTCCATATATATCAGTTTAATTTCACTCATATGGGCTGAGTGTTACCTTTATAGGTAACATTTTGAATTGTCTACATAATGCTTAATTTCATGTCTATGTAATGCTTAATTGAGGTTGTGTATTTAAATAATAACCAAAATATGCCTATCAATATAAATAATACATTTAAAATTAAGCAAAATTTTGGTGTTTCAGTTAGAAAATGTGAACTGTGTTTAGATAAGATAGATAAAATACTAAGTAAAAATAATTGCAATGATTCTATAGTGGAAATTAAGTGTTATTTAGTGATATAAATTTATACGATGTCAAACATTATGGAATATTTCCCTTGTGGTATCATTTTATGTGATTTTTGTTTATAGATTTATAAATATCATATATATAGTGATATATATATATATATATACATACATACATACATATATATATATATATATATATCAATATTCTTACTAAATATAATGTGTTTGAGGACTTTATGAGTGTAAGTATTATTACAAGGAATCGACTGTGATGAACTTGAAAGAACATAATATAGATGGTAAAAAATAATTATTTTAGACTACATTAATTATATTACTACTTTGAGGGTTTAAAATATTATAACTCACTATCTTATACTCAATTTTTTACCCAATATGTAGATGCACCTTTTATAACTAAATAACGAGTTATTACAAATTTTGATTAAAATAAACATCTTGATATAGCTATATTAATGTACCATTTTTGAATTCCATGGTGACATAGCATGGAATCAGGTAGTTATAACTTACAATTATATTTATATACTATGATCAAACAATAATACATTTTGGTTTTTGATACCGAGTATGTAATATGACTTACATTGATATACCAGTTTATATTATTATAAGTACGATTAAATGTCAACATAAATACTCTAGGTTTTAATTGGTATATATACAATAATTATAATTTTTGAGTACCTAAATATGACACATACCATGAATATATTTATTATGTACAAGTGTTTATAAATTTGAAATATGTTGATATGAAGACTTAGGTACTAAGCATATAGAGGTGTGCTTATATTCAGTAGTATTATTAACTTCAAAAAATGTTACATATATAGGAGTATTAGATATTATGCCTAAACTTATAGATTAATATATGGTTAAAATGAATTAGAATGTGTTTGAGGGATCAAGAATTGACCATACTAAAATATTTTCCTATAAAATAGATTGAGATGTTTAAATGAATATGGGTTTATGAGTCCTCTATTCTCTACAATTGATTGTTTGACTGTTAGATATATGACTTCAATATTGAATATTAGTGTGTGGTACATATTATTAAATATTTATATGTATGATTATTTTCTATATTTATCATATAAAGGTACATCATGATACATGCTTATAAGTTATATTTCATTGAAAGCTAGTATGTAGTTTAAACTTAGGGTATACCTAGGTGGTATACTCCCATACTTAATTGATTATTGTTAAGCATGTGGGTCATTTGATTATTGAAATCATGAGTTTGGTTATGTTTATTTATGAATTATGATAGGATGGAATGTCATAGAGTTATATGGTATTAAATTATGCTATACCCAAATGGTACATATAGTAAATGTTATGTCTTAACCCACACCCATGTAAATGTATGTGTGTTGGTTTACTTGAACAACATGTTTTATGATAGTTAGTAGGACCTTTTTTATGTGTACATACAACCTTGAGAGTGTAAAAAATTCCTAGTTATAATTTTACTTTTCTATATCTACTTACTTGAATAAAATCTTAGGGTGTTATGTATTTAAGACTACTTTGAAGGTTTGATTGTGAATACTAGTAGTTATGTCTTAGAATACTTGACTATGATAATATGGGTTATCATGGGGTCTAGTTTTATGGAATTTATTTTTCTAGTTGAAATCTATAGTTTAATGTGAATTTTACCCAGGTGGTATAAATTGTAGGCATTATTTCTAGTTTGGGATAGATAATAATGTAAGATTAATTCATGTGTTGATGAATAAATGTACATTGTGCTTATTCTTATGTTTATCATGTAATGTGATATGATTTCTAGGAGCAATTAGTTATTATGAATCTTGTGGTTAAATAATGTATAGTAAGACATTATCTTTTGGTATGCATGATCTATATGTCAGTGCAATATCTTATAATAGAATGGGTTTTATATGATACACTACATGTTTAGTTTTAGAAAACATACACACTTGGGTACTTACTTATTCTTTGGATTCCCATACTATTATATCTACCTATCTATTAAGGGAGGACCATTCCTTGATAGGGGATTGTGTGGGGGATTTTTAGTCCATGGTTGGTGTGGAAAAGCACTTAGATGATGATATCCCTCCCCATAATAGTACTACTTACCTATAGACTACACTTGACATTCAGAGATACATGAGTTGGTTCGACTTGAGCTTTGGAGGTCTTGGTATCTATTTATTATATTAATATTGAATGAATAATGGAAATATAATTATATTTAATTTGAATATACTTGAAAAGAATTTGTTGTATTATTGAACTAGCCATGTCTGATCCCTAATGTATTTACTTTCCTTGCAATTGTGATATATTTTATTACATTTAGTAATGGAATTTTGGAACTATTATTGTTATAATTTGTTGATTATGATTTAATAAATTTATTTAGTATAACTTTGGATGAGTGAATGAATGTTAAGTAATTACTTAAAAAAAATTACTTCATTATTTTAAGTACAACTTCATGAGTTGTTACACCTACCAATTAGCCAAAAATGATTTTCAAGTAACTCCCAATGTTAAATGACACCTAATCAAGCTAAACCACATGTGAAAAAAGAAACTAAATAAAATAAATAAATGGAAAACAAATTCCTACACTAACACCCCCTTAAGCATAGCTTAGGTGGGTAGAGAAAATGGGTCCTAAAAACAAGGCCTGATTAGGTACCCATATACAAAGAAACTTTCATAAAGCTGAGAAAAAAAGAAAATTCATAAGAAAAAACTCCCCCCAAAAGAGAGAAGAAATAGTTCATGTTCTAAAGATATTGGGCATAGCTAAAAATCCATCCACAAGTGAGAATAATATAGCACATAAAGAGAAGATATAATAAGTATACATATAAGATGTTGAAGGTACCTAAAATAGAGCTCACAAAATGATTAATGTCATTAATGATATCCTCTATCTAAAGATTGAATAAGCTCCACCTACATAGAATAATGTTTCTTCCCTTTTCTAAAGGAAGAAAACAAGGTGTATTGAAAATCTGCCCATTCCATAATGGAAGATGAAGGAAACAATACAAAGATATGTGAAAGAGGTCCAAAAACAAGGCATGGCATAGGTCTTGTAAGATCATGCATAATAATTAGATGTAATGACACTAAAGTGAACCTATCAGAAGAAGGACATTGAATATTCACTAGAAGAATGGCAATGTGAAGAGGAGATATCATCTCAATAACCATAAAAAATAAATAAGATACTATATATAAAGCACATAGATCTACAATATGAATATCTACATTAATATATGAGTCATCGAAGCTCTTAATGGGTGTAATCACACTAGAAATAGTAGAATCCTCAAAAGTAAAAGATTGTGAAGGATCTAGAAGAGTAACATTATAAAATGGATAGAAGTAAAATATATAATAGGGAAAATAAAGTCTTATAGAATCTTATCTTATAGTAGTGGCTCGATAAAATGAAGATCATAGTCCACCATAAATTTGTCATCATAAGAAATAGAAGTAAGAGAGAGTAAAATAGTCTCAGAAGAAATGATAGGAAGAGGAGGAGGAAGAGTGTTATAGATCTCATTAGGATCTCCAAAAATAGATTGAAGAATGCTCTAAATAGTTTAGGGACACTATGGATGCTCCACATGGTAATGAAGATCCATGAAAACATGTAATAGTAAGGTACCAAGAACTGTGTCACAAGTATTATCCCACTTATTATACCAACCTAAGTCATTAGGGGAAATAATATGTACATATAGGAATGGAGTATGATTTTCTCTTATGAGAAAGTGTTAATGTATTCACACCAAGAAGCATAGTTGGTATTTCTAAGAAGAACCATTGGTGGATAATCAAATCTCCTCATTAGCTAGTATTTCTAAATTGGAATTGACATAACTAAGAGAAGACACCAAAGAATTATAACAAGAAAAAACAATGCATAAGTGGTAATGCATGATCAGTGAATAGATGTCATAATGTCTTAATAATGCATTCAAGAATGTGATATAAATCTATGAAAATGACACCAAAGTGACAAAAAATTCATAGGAACCAAGTGTGTACACAAGAGATAAGTAGGGCCCACAACAACCCCTCTAACATAATAAAAAATCCTCCCCCAAAGTTTTCAAGTATAATGCATGCTCAATGTGAGGATGTCAAACTTAGCTGATAATGCATCAAGATGGGTAAAAATTAATAATGCACATCTTAGTGAATGGATGTTAGACATAACATAAAATGAATCCAAATGTGAATAATCAATGCAATAAGTGACAATGCAAAATGGTGAAATAAGAGGGCATTGGGCTCTTCAATAATGCATCTAAGAGGTAAAAAATACAAGTATAAAATGAGTAAGAAAGTAAGAATGAGAATAAAATGGTTTTATTGTGAGGGGGTTTGGACATATACCAGGCTAGGCCTCACCCTCCATATTTGACAAGAAAAAAAGAGGTATATGATAAAGTAAATTACCTCTTACAATATCTCACATAAATAGTGTTTTCCCATAAAAAAAATATTGTTTTTTATATAAAAATAATAAAAAACCACCCCTCTAATTATATTATATATATATATATATATATGTCCATATAATATATTATTTTATACAAAAATAATTAAAAATAACTTTCCACCTAGAAGAGGTCCCCACTGAGGTTGCAAAAATAACTTTATACAAAAAAATCCACTCTCACTTTTAAAAGTGTATCTCCTAAAATCATGAGGCAATAACATTAATATCAAAGAAAAATTTGATTTTTTGAAACATTACATTTGCTCCATGTTTTAAGGTAGAGATTTTAGTTTCAAAATAGGACTTTGAGAAAAACTATCCCTCCTAGGTGAAAGGAAAAAACACTAAGTAATTTCATAAAACCATGAATTAGGTGGAAATTTGGTTTTATAAACCACTATATGTAAGATGAAATATAGGGTTTGAAAAAAAATGAACCTTTTTTTTCAAGAAGGATATTCAACTAGGGAGAAGGGCAATGATTGGGATCACCCTTGTAAACTTGAAAGAGGTTGAGCCACCACAATTAGGCCATAAATAGTCATATCAAAACCATAGTTTGGGGACAATCTAACAAGGATGTGACATAAAAAATTTAGGCCATGAAAGTGAGGGGGTCAAACTAGGTGTAGGCTTTAGACTAGAAAGGTTGTGGACACTCCAATAGGATCATAGAACTTTTAAGAAGATCCATCTCTTGCTAAAAATGTCTAAAATCCTTCTAAATTCATGTAGGTCTATAATACTTATATTAGGCTAAAAACCCTCCTTGAAACTAGTCAGTGAGAGACTGTTGAAATTAGAGACCAATAAGTGATGCTCCAATTGAGAAAGAAGACTTCTTGCATGCAAAACCTGACTATCTAATACAAACAAAGGAGATCGTATAAACAAAGAACACTCCTAGTAAGGAGTAAGGAAAATATAAAGAAATAGTTAATTTTTTAAATAAAATCAGAATTTCATAACAAACTCAAACAACACACAAAGTCAAACAAGTGATTTACCAAAAACAACACTCTGATACCATGTTGGAGATCCCACCAAGATTGAAGTTGGAATATAGAATGTACTATAACATGAACAAAGCAATAATGATGAATGAACACTTAGCTATGTGAGAGAGATAAAGAGTGGAAACAATGTAATTCCTCCATGTATTCATATTTAAAAAATGAGTACAAATAAGAGAGATGACAAGTAACCACCCCTAGCATAGTGGTAAAGAGCCTAGAATAGGCATGTAACTCCCATACCTAGAATAACCAATCAAGGAGTAACTCCTACCAACTAGATAAAAATGAAGGTAAAGTAATTCCTTATGACAAATAGAACCTAAAAAAGATAAACCACATGTGTAGGAATAACTTGAATAAAAAAAATGCAAAAAAAAAAGTCTTACACTAACACAAATAATTCACCATACTACTGATTAATTATGGCATTAAAAAATGTAATCCAACATTATAAGAGTAAAATAAACATATGCAATGTGTCCAAAATAGGAAAAAGGAAACATACTCATTATATTTCATAGTAAAATTATACCTCAAAGCAATAAAAGTAAGAAGATTTAACTATTTCTACTAATATTGATGGGATATATTACCACCATATTGGGTTTGATCCAAACAAGTAGGATACAACTTGTGGGGCTAATTTTCTTTCAAGACTGGGACATGCTTTAAAAAAACTAATATGTTCTCTCTTGTATCCTAAATATCAAGGATAATTTCACTTACCCATTTCTTATGGCCCATGTGTTTAAGCTTCAACTATATGAATATTAGTACATGAACCACATTTAAAACTAAAGTTTAGACAAGCTTGGCTAGTTGAGTGGAACACTAAGATAGATACTAAAAACATATGTGTAAAATTTCATCATATAGGTATATAGATTTTCATACAACATGATAGACATCATTATTTTCCTATACCATTAGCTTCAAGTAAGCCATTACATAGAAACATTGACATGTTGGCACTAAATTGTTATAAATAATGCTTAAAATCCTTTACAGGTTTCCTTTCAACTTTTAAGGATGGGTACTTACTTTATTAAACCTATGTAAAAAATTCCAAAAATACACAAAAAATAAAAAAACATCCAAAAATCCAAAACAAACTTTTGGCACTAGCATGTTCTATTGGCTCCTTGGAATCTGTATTAATTACATGTTAATTGATGACATTTTAAATTACCTACATACATGTGTGTGTTGCATTTATACTTAAGTTGATACAAGAATAATTAGATACATGATACATTACTATTTCAAATGTTGGGCCTTCCCTCTACTCATGTCATATGGACATTGGGGGCATCCACTTCTTTGATCTTAATACAGATAGGTTATATGATTCAATGATCACTCTAAATGATTATGTTTGAGCTTATTTATGTACTTACACATAACTATTATCCATGATTATATCTTACACAAGGTAAATGATATGTTAGACACTTGACATACTTTTCCTAACATATTGGATACATGGGATACTTTGACATGTTTATGTTGGTTGCTTTACTTTATGCACTTTATTGAGTGCTTTGCCTTGCTATTGTAGTTTTTGTTAGAGAATTTAAATTTACTCCTTTGATTATAGCCCCCATGCCTACGTATGATTTCATTTACATTTACATAAGTCATTGTTTGTTGTATGTATATTTTAATATGTCATTCTTGATTTTATGAACATTTAACTAAGTCATGTCCATTTTCTTGTGTAACATTTGAACATGCCCCTTATTTGAGGTTTCCTCAAACCATTGCATTTTGACTTGTTTTTGAGTGCTATTGTTTGTGTGCTTGTTTACTTGTTGATCTTTTATTATTACTATTTAGATATTTCCATGATTTATATCATACATCTTAAGGCTACATGTGATCATATTGGTTTTATTCACTTCAATTCTATATCTACCTAGACATGTTCCTTATATATGCTACATGATTACATTCACAAATTACATAGTTCTATTATCCTTTTGAGGTGAGGTAACTACCAGTTCTTATATTTAACTCACCTTAAAGTGGGGGTGGGGGAATATTAGTGTGATCATAGGAATTTAATGTAGAGATCAGGTTAGTATCGTGTTAGAACATAAAATAATGAAATGAACACACTAACATGATAACATCTCTAGCCTAGATCATAGGAGGAATATAATAAACAAAAAAAATGAAAATCAAAACTAAAATCTAAATAAGAAAAAGATCCTTACCTTCCTTGAATGCTCCAAATTAATATGTCATGTGGCTTGTTAGGCTTGTGCTCAAAGAGTCTTTGGCAATGGAGCTTAACTATCTCCTTCTCTCCTTAGCACCATGGCTTATGACTTGATATTGGATTTGGCTTGTGATTTGGGAATTATAACATTATTGATTTCAATCTTGCTATAAAACCTATATTATAACTTTAATCTATCCAAGATCTCTAAATGAAGAGGCAAATGATTGTATTTATAGGCTTAGGAACTAACCCCAACTCAAGGTGATTTAAAGTTTTATTTAAACATAGAATGGGTTCAAACCTAACCTAAGTGAGTTAATTAACCACTGTAGAGTTAAAAGTTTTTAAAAAATCATGATTTTTAATGAATGGGAATGAGTGAGATATTTTGAGATATTTATAAAGGCTTGACAACTCAAAAAAGGTAATCATGAAAACCTAGGATAGTCTTAATTTTTGAATTTTCTTTTTTAGAATTTCATTAATTACACATGAATAATTCAACTAGGCATATAATTTGGTTTAGCATTTTAATTAATTTTGATTATGATTTTAGCATTTCTAAGATTTTATTTAATTTCATGTGTGCACTTGCCCCACTTAATAAGTATATAGGCTAATTTGCATGTTATGATGCTACATGATGATTGGAGATGAATATGTGAGAGGTTTTTGTTTCTTATGGTAGGATATTACATTTAGGGATGTCTCAATGAGATTCAAGCCTTAATAAGTGATGCACAAGAAAATTTGGGATGCTCAATTATTATTAAGCTTAATTTTAAATGGTTGGTAAGAATCAGTCTGAAGTCTAATTGAAGCCATTGGTGGCCAAATTTAGGTGCTATAGTTTTCCCATATTTAGTAAGGCATTATAAGATGTAATCACATTAACATCTTATCAAAGAATGAAAAATTCCTATATGCTTATGACTTCAATGGAAATGGATGAACTATAGTTTTCCCCTCGATGAAATAATTAGCAAAGGGGTTGGCAATTGATCCCTCAAAAGGAGGAAAGGATTGGACCAAATAGAGGAAATGAGGTGAAATGGACTAATTTTCCCATAGGTAGTTATAATGAGTGGCATATAGAGCTGCCCCAATTAGGTTATCCAAATAGGATGACTTTCCCATAGGTATTTATAATCATCAGCATAGGTGGAATAAAAAAGGTAATGATTTTTTAAAATGTGGTTATAATCATTGAAAAAGGTTTAGGGTAACAAAATATTTATATTCTCAAAGGTGGTTATAATTAGTTGAAATGGAAAATAATGATTTGCCCATAGGTAGTTATAATCATTGGTTGAATAACAGCATGCCCTGGTTGGGTGGATAGGGATAATGGTTTGATGAAAGATGGTTATAAGCATTATCAAAATGAGAAAATGCCCCAATTAGGTAGAAAAAAGAGATTTATTTACCTAAAGGCAATTATAATCATCATCCTTCAAATGGATGGAAACACAATGATTTATCATGTTGGCTAAATATTTTGTCACCAGCTAACTGATGGGAAAAAAAGGTTGTTTCAACCACAACATAAGGAGATTGATCAGCCAAATATGTAGGTCTACCACATCAAAAGGGGAAAAATCTCTCCTCTCATCAAGGGAAGGTTCCCTATAACTATGATATGCTATAAACTATATATATATTATAAATAAGCTGAAAATAACACTTAGGGGTAGGATAACACCATCCATCTCTCTTTTTTTAGAGATGATGTTCACAAATCAAAGGAGAAATCCTGATGAAATGACAGAAGGCACTTCTCTTCTTTCAAAAGTGTTGTTCAACAAATAATAGGAATCTTTTTGGTAGTGACAAGTAAATGTAATAGGGTGCAATAACCAACAGAATGAGGTGTAGCACAAAGTATCCACCTCAACTGCCAAAGAGTGAAATACAAAGGACAATGGGGGCACAAATTCATTCCAAGATCCTTTAAATAGAAATAGAAAATAAACACACTAAAGACAACTGTGGTAGCACAAAGTCTCTCCATAGTCAGCTTCAGGGCACCTTCCTAGTTACTTCCACTAGTTCAACTTATATTTGTTCTTATTTATTGATATGAAAAATATTTAAAGCTTGAAAGTAAGGTAAGTCCCATAATATATACTTATAAGACCTAATCAATGGATTTTTGAATATGTTTATACCTCTTACTTGGTGAACTATTAGTTCACTATCACTAAAAACTTGTAGGGTACTGACCTTCATATTTCTTTCTCATTCCAAACCATGAATTAGTGCTTAATATTTAAAAAGATTATTGGAAAAACAAAAATAAAAATTGAGATAAAAAATTACCTTTTATTGGATGGATAAATTAACATCATTGCAGCACTAGTGCCATATTTGTTCCTAGATCCATCAAAATATAGTTACCATAGGCCATCACTAGGTTGATCATCCTTCATCAAAGCTAGAATTGGTGTATCATTTTATAAAGGAAATATACACTAAGTCCCTATTTAATTAACTTTTATGAATCATGTTCATGTAAATCAAATTCCCATTCATCAAGGAAAAGATTTGAAACTCCATCTAGAGGTGACTCAGTTTTCACCTCACTATTTTCTAGTACCTTATCTAAGATAACATAATTAGTATTCATCATACATGGAATATATGGATCCATATGAAATATTGTAATAGGTTCAGAACATATTATTACTTTGGTACCATACCTAGTCCTAAACAATAAATATGTCTAATTAGCTGATAAATATCATCTATTTTTTGAAGTAAAATCCCTTGATAGACACATGGAAAAATAAGGAGGTAAGTCCATTACTACTACATCTTGCTAAATGGTGACATTAGGGAAAAAATGTAATGTCAATTTTAAATCCTTGATTATTCCTACTATCTTTTTAGTGACCCATCCAATTATAATACTCCCTTGGTATTCAGCTTGTAGACAAGACCCAACTTTTCTGTAATTTACTTGGGTATGACACTGCTACTAGCTCAACCATCTACCATACAATTATAGGCTAAATAATCACCAAATATTAAAGATAGATAAAAGGGAGCAGTTTTTTTATACTTGACATTGGTTTTTTCCACCTTTCTCATGTTATGTACCTATTGATTAGGCTGCTTGGTAGGCTGATCTAAATTGGCCAACACAACTCCTTATTTCTCAAGTAATTCTTTATACACCTTAAGAGTTGAAATATCTTGAATGAACATGTATTTTTGACCTAGAATAAAAATGTAATCCCACATGTTGATCCTAACATTTGATTTATTAATTTTATCTATTATGTTGAATGAGGCTCCACTAGCCTTTGGTTATAACTTTTGAACCACTAGATGCTCTTGAATTAGAGGAATTTGGGGAAACTTCCCTACTCCTACATTCTAGTTCTTTCATGCTATAGGGATAACATGTTGATCCTTGAAACTATTTGGAAAAAAATTAGGAACACAGGAAGCATTTCTCACATCTTGAGCTTCTTCAACTGCTCTTCTTTTAGTTCTAGTTAGAGCTTCAACTTGACCATTCATATTACTAGTTTCACCAACTAGATTGAATGCAATATGATCATCCAATTGCTAATTAACATTGATGCCATCAAGCTACCCTAAAATTTTTTGAGCCTCTCATTGGGATGTTATATTCATGTTTTAATATTGACCACTTTGAAGAGATAACTCTTCTTATATCATTTGTGGCATAGCAATATCTTATGATATTACGACTTGGTTTTGATTGTCATTTGAACTAAATGGTTGCCAACCTAAATCTTACATCAAGTTATTTTGAGGAAAAATATCTTTTAAAATGGATGGTATATTAGATTCAAGGGCTGCATATGGCTTAGTTTGGGTTATGGATCCTTGGTTTTGGTAAGGTTACATATTATCCTTGAAACCTTGATAAAGAGGTCTTTGACTATTGAAGGACAAATAAGTTTTCTAGTTTTGTTACTGATAAGGCCTACCTTGGTACTATTGTCTCTTGAGTTGAAAAATCTCATTTTCAAAAGCTTATATCATGTTTTTTATATCTCTGATCTCACTAGATTGATTAAAAGGGGATACAACTTAGGATTTTAGAGATGGAATAGGAGATATTGATGGGATCTAAACAACTTGATGGGGAGGAATAAATTGTAAATCTAGGAATATGGGCATTAGAGTCTTTGGAGTAAGTTTACCATCTTGTATCAAGCTATTTTCTACTCTTATTACAATTTCATAAGAATTTGGTAAAGTATTACCACCCATGGACTATATCATGACAATAATAATAAAATTTAGGGCATTTAGATAATATAAGAATGCAAATTTTAGATATGTCTAACCAATATAGGAATCCTAGTCTATGTCTTTTAGAATTTGAGGTTAAAATCAAACATGAAATCATGGGGGTACCTTAGTATGGTATTTAATTCTTCAAAAAATCATAGTTGATCATATTTATCTTCAAACTATTTAACTAAGGCTACACCTAAATCATCCTAGGTAGCAATGGTGTTTAAAGGGAGATTTCTATACCATTGCAATGCTTTTCCTTTAAAAGAGACAATAAGTAGTCTAATATCCACATTATCTTGAGTAACATTGTGAATCCTAAATATGCTAAATAATAGTATTTTCATGTCATTCTCCTAAGAAGAAAGAGAAACTCTTTAAGGTAGACATAGGGATGTCATCTTATTGGGAAAAATTTAGAGGAATACCCCTATTGAATGTAACAAACACTTGATTCTTGATCACCATTTTGGAAAAAAGGATATGGCTTATGGGGATAATAGCTTGGATTAAAACAATAGAATGACCATGAGGCAAAAATTTATTTTTAGGATAGGATCTTATACTATTGAATCTTGATTTTTTGTAAGAAGTAAAAGGTAACTCAATGAATTCAAAAGGAATACCTTTACTTGATGACCTTATTGTAACCTTTGACATGAAAAAAATATATGAAAGATGTTATGAGCTCTGCAACTTGAAGGATCTTCAACTTTTGATGATGGTAGATGTCTCCTCCTTTTTATTTTTTATTTTTTAAATATTTACAACTTCACTTATGCCAAATAAACTTTGTCCCATCAGGCATGCCAAAACTGTTGGTGTTTTAAATTTGTAACCTAATTGAGAAAGGGATTTTTCAATTCCTCTTACTCAAATCTAGTCTAACATGGTACTGATCCTAGGTTGTGGGTATCTTAATAATGGATCAGACCTCTAGATAAGGCCATCTTCATTCTGGATCTATCACCTATTCTAAACCTAAACTAACACTTTCTTGAAAAAAGGAGAGGGAAACTTTAATAATAACTTATGAAAGCATGTAAAAGAGGTGATGCAACAATGATTCGATCACTCAAAATCACATAAGACACACTATAAGATCTAACTAAGACCAAAGAAAATTATTCCCACATAAATATTTCACAATAAGGATTGATCAATAATTAAACTACCATGAGAGGGAAGATATACAATTTCAATCTAAACAATAAACTATAAATTGAAATTATAATGACCCATGAGAGATAGTAATCACTTAATGAATGTTAGAAAACTGAAACATAGACAAGGAACATATATTCACTTAACCATATTACATTATTCATAAGACACACTTTAATCTTTCTTGTAAAATGATGGAATTCAATCTTTATTGCATCAAAGGTGTTAAAATACAAAATCTAGTAGAATTTAGTCACACCAAAAAAGAGGGGTCCATTTCAAGGCTTAGAATCCTACATTTATAGGAGAGAGAGAGAGAGAGAGAGAGAGAGAGAGAGAGAGAGAGAGAGAGAGAGAGAGAGAGAGAGAGAGAGAGAGAGAGAGAGAGAGAGAGAGAGAGTTACTCATTGAAATAGGCCCAACCACTTTCTATGGATTAACACAAATTTGAGGACATTGACTCATAATATTATCAATAAAGAAGGCCCTCATATCAGACTTGAATGCTCCATTGATATTTATCCAACCACCAAGTCACCTTATCAAAACTTTACACCATATTCAACTTTATTTTCTAATGAGGACCAAATCTTTATACCTTAGAATTGACATAGCCATATCACTCTATATATTGAAAACCAATATTTTTTATTGTTTTTCCTATATCTATCATGTCGATGAGATGGAGTTTGCAAACTATTTGATCTTTATTTGACAATAGTCTCAAACCATTGATCTATGTTATGTCTTAAAAGACCTATTTTTATCTATGGAGAGATATAATAACAATTCTTGGTCGCATTTTGGTTCAATCTGTATCTTATCTAAACTTGGCTCCTTTATTTCTTACTTTGGTTTGGGTCAAAAAATACCTCATCAACTTCCATCAAAAATGTTTGAGCTCACCTTTATTTGATTAGCATTCAAAAACTAGGTCATCCTATTGACATTTTTACCCATCTCACGCTATCAATCTTTATTTGTCTAAATGATCATTAATCATTAATCCTCCACCAGCCTACTGCACTATTGACACTTGGCATGCATACATTTGTCTTTGAGATTCACTAACTACTTTAACCCTCTGATATATATTAGATCTAAATCCATGATTAAGCATGAGCCATTAGATCTACCTAAACCCACTATCCTATCAGTGACTACTTGTCATTAGATATTCTATACAATTGAATGATGATCATTGGTCTTGAATGTTTTAAATCAATTAGATACTTCATGAGGATTTACTTTGACATCTACATGCTTATATTTGATGTCCACATGACCATCTACAATATTTTTTAAAATCAAACTGCTATTTAGTGTGGCCTAAATTTGATAGCCATGTGAATGTCTTATTGATTTCTTGACCTTACACATGTCATTATATCCTTCTAATGATTAAACACAGACCATCGATCTTGGACCCATTTGAATAGAAGTGGTTTTTTACCATGGCTTGAACTTTGACATTTACGTGAATGTATTTAACATTTGCACATAAACCACAACATATTTGAAAACCAATGGTCATTTTATATGCTTAAATTTGATACTTGTGTAACCATCATCTCTCTACTAGATCAACTTTTCTAAAATAATATAATTTTCCCAGGGTTTTTAAATTGGGCATATTGTCATGGATAACTTCTTCAAGCTTTTTATTTCAACCACTTTTCCTGAAACAAATAAGTCATTAGGAATTTGTTTTAGATAATTTATCTAAAATAATCAAGTCTATGAGGTTCCTGTCTTAGATAATTTATTTTAAAGAATCAAATACTTAGCCTTTTTACATCAGGCATTTTGTCCAAAATAATTTGGTCCTTGGGAAAATTATTATGGAATAATATTCCTAAAATAAATACTTATGCCTCAAATAATTTTTTAAAAAGAAACATGTCTTTGGGACTTTTATCCTAGATAATTCATCTAGGAAAAATCCCAACACTTAACCAAATACAATCTTGAAAAAATTAATACATAACTAAATAAAATTTGAAATACTTTGGCTGAAATAATTTGTACTTAGATTTTTAGCCTAAATTTAAACTTGTGTGAGAAACTTCTACTGATCTTTTTAATTCTCAAATTAAATTTTGAGGCTTGTGCAACTTGTCCCTAGCTTCTGATCCACTTGGTTTCACCATGAAACCTACATAAGAACATTATCTTCTCTCTATATATCTATCCCTCAAGTATTAGAAAAATACACTATAAGTCATTGGATCACTCATCCCATCTAGAAATTTTTTTCAAACCTTGCTCCATATTTGATCTTTAGGATGTTGTACTACATTCAGGAAAATTTGATATGTAGGCTAGAAATTGGCTAACGTTTACCATGCCAATTTCACAAGCCAAGCTAGGCTAAACCAACCAACATTACCAAGGTTCCAAGGAAAGGTGGAGCAATGGAGCTTCAGTGATAAAGATTTATTAAGTATATAGCTGAGAAAGGTAATTCAACAAGTCATTTTTGACCTACGAGGAAGGTAAAGGATGATTTCTATTTTTTTCTAGTTGTGTTTTCATTGTATGCTTGTTACATATGCTCTATGTAGTGTCTAGGCTAGAGGTGTTAGTGTTTGGTGTGTTTTTTTAATTATATTTTATTGAATAACACTATACTAATATCTGATTTATGGATTCCTTGTTCACACTATCTTATTTGACTTCCTATATCAAAATTTCAATGGTTTAAATTTCCTATTAGATTTAATTTTATTTCATATTTAATTCTATTGCAATCATTTCTGGTGAAGATCATTTTATTTTCAACACTACTTGTTTCTTATTGACTTTTATCTTAGGGTTTTAATTTTATTTTATAAATTATTAACACTAAAACAATATAATCCTCAACCTTTCATATAATATGTAACATAATAATCTGACATTGAAAAAAATTCTTGTCACTTCAGATAAATACTAACACAAAGGTTATTTCTTTTGAATTCGATTTGAATTCACAAAGTCTCTTTATTTTGACTTCAATTTTTTTTCCTATTAAAAATGCTTTCACTTTTATTTTTTTAATTTATTTTTCATTGTGTTTTCTTGTTTTAAAAACTATGTTCCATTAATCTTAAAACTACTTAGCTACTATTTTTTATTAATGGTAAATGAGAGTTTTTGAGATGGGCCCTACACATTACAAGAAACATGTATACAAGGTCACACATACAAGATATAACAATAGTCCTACACCAAAAAAATAATAAATAGAAAATAAACTACATTAACTACTCAAAATCAGTATAAAGTCAACAAAATCAAGTAGAAAACACACTAACACCGTAGACACTTCTATGTCTCATATGCTTTTGCCCAATTATTCATCAAGCTCATAAAGTTATTTTCCATGTACTAATTAGTCTGAGACACATCTTCCTCTTTAAAAACACCCTTCATCTATTTGTCAATCTTGGTAATTATAGAATCTTCATTTTTCCTCTTTGTCAATAATTTAAACCCCTTTATACTCTACAAATAGTTTTTCATAGTAATGTGACCAAAATCCATAAGGATAATAAGATTGTCCTTAAGGTTAAAATTTTCTCTCTCCATTCTATCCATTCTCTTTAATATACATAAAATGAGAACTCATCTCTTAGAGGTCCACCTTTGTATAAAATATCTCATAATTTTGACTCAGTTTTCTCACTTCCTCTTTGAGCCTTTTATGATCTTTCATGAACTAGTGAAGAATTGCCTTATGTAGATCCACGTCATCTCCAATTCTATCAAGACTATAATGATTTTTTAAACTATCAATTACTATATCAAATTCCATAAGAATATTGTGATTTTTATTAAACAAATCTACTTCCTTATTACTATTATCCATAGTCTCCTTATGACCAATATCATCTTTCCTACCTTCTTATTTAAGTAGTTACAAGCCTTCTATAAGCTCATCCATCAATTCCTCAGTCACCTCATGATATTTTATTATTTTAGGGTCCTCAAATTTTACACATCATCAACACCAAATGTTGTATCAAAACCAAAATCATTCATATCACCATCATCCACAGTCAAATCCTCTTGATATTTAATCTACCTATCAAGGTTAATAATACATTGATTTTGTTAAACCTATTTATCCTTCCTCTTATTTGTATTAGTATCACATCTTAAAATTATTTTAGGACTTTCCACCATTTTATCATGACCCTTCCTCACACTAGTATGAATACAAAATTTTAAAGCATGAAAGACCTTGTAGTTGAGGAAAATCACCATTTCATTGAGCTATATCTTCTTTTCACCCTTCTTCACATTAGGATCAAAACTTTTCATTTAATGTAAAATATTGAAAGGTAGGATAAGTGTGTTGAAATTACTTTATGTTAGGCATATAAAAATAATGTACAACTAAAAATATTCCATCAAGAGTGACATACCTCATGATGTTATCTACAACCACATCATATGGATTCAAAAAATCCTTCTTAAGGTGATCTTATTGGAATTCTATGATCTTTTCATTCTCCAAAAATGATATGGACTTATCCTCCTTATAATCTCTACAAGAATTAATATATTTGACTTCCTCTAATTTTATACCATTCACATGGGTAATCATCCCTTAAGTAGACATTATTAATGTCCATTACATGATAATTCGACTAAGTTAAAAACTTTTGGACAAATACTTATTAAATCCATCAATTTTCTTAATAAAATTAGTCAATCATATAGTATGGAGGATTTACAATAAATTCAAGTCTTTCCTAATTTTATTGGTCCATAATTTATCAACCATTTTCAAATCACCACCCATATTAAAATAATTACTTATAGACAAACTATAAATTATAGTACAACTAACCAAAATATGCATATTAACCCAATACACCTTAACACTAAGTACTTTATTTAAATTAATATACTCAAAACTCTATTACAACTTATAATTATCCTCCCACATGTATTCATTCAAATATTTATAATAAGTACCACCAATAATAATCAAAGACATTTTGAAATCCATATCTTTCCCACCATTTAAAGGTAATAAGTATTCTAATAAATAAAAAATAGGATTAGGGATGTGAGTTAGAACTTTATCTAAAAATTATATCAAAATTATTATGAAAGACCTCATTCATATCCCAAACTCTAAAAAAATGTGTAACTACCCCTATTATCAAAGTAGTCTACTAATTGATTGCCTTCCCTAAAAACAAGATGAAAATGAACCCCATCAAAATAAAGGGTAATCATTGAAATTTCTAGATTTTTTTTATCTTTCTTAGACAATTGATGATGTTGAGGGAATACCACTCCACCAATAACCTATTAACACCTAAATATTTATCTAATTTCACCCTCCAAAGTATAACTAAGGCTTAATCCAAGTGGTTTATCTAAAACCCCATATTCCCTTCATATGCATCCACCAAGAGACCATTGTCATATCTAAGAACATCTCCACCTCTTGACATTCCTTGGTTGCCTTTAGAGGCCCCATAAAATTTTACTATCCAAAGATAAAATCCACATATTATAATCAAAATTAGGTCTATTATCCCAATATAAAAGCTAGTTTTTTGTAATGGTTTCTTCTTTCTTGGAAAAAATGTACTTTTTACCCCACTTGATAGTTTTATGATTCTTGGTGATGAAATTGGTAATCTTGCTAGACACTCTTTCATTAGTATTTTTAGTATCACTAAATATCCAATTGTATATCTCTTTCTAGATTCCCCATAGAATATGAGGGAAAGCTAAGGGCCATAGTTTCTTAAGTTCATGATTTAAAAATGGTGTAACTCATGTAATACACGAATTTACCAAAGTGGAAGGATGAGACCATCTAGTTTGAAACTTATCTAAAGTAAAACCCAACACCTTGAAAACAAATGGACACTATAAAAGAATATGAAGAACATATGCATTATTAGCTTCAAAAAGAACACATCTATCAACCAAGGTCAACCCTCTCTTATCCAAGTTATCCAAATTTAGCCATAAAAATAAGTTTATTCTAGGAATAAGATCTATATCCCAAATTTTAGACCATGAAAATACCTCTTGAAGATATGGAATCATCTTATTATAACCAAATCTTACATCATCTTATCCATCTGATGAGGCAAACCAGACTAATTTATATTCCTTGGTAAAATTATAAATATGAATACCTTTGAGAAATATATTTAAGTATGAAATAATTATACTAACCTCATTACCAACATTTAAAATCTTTAATTATTTCCAGTATCTTCTAATATTCTAAATCTAAAAATAATCTGCTACCATGAGACCATATTTACATTATATTTGATCACTAATTTGATTATATGGATCAATATTACTTAATGGGTTCTATAGAATCCAATTATCCTCCCAAAATCTAATTTTAAGGACACTACAAATTTTCCATTTATAGCCTTTTTGAACAATATCCCTATTTTTAACCAAAAAGATCTAGATGGAGGAGATAATAACAAAAATATCTTCATTAAGAAAAGCAAATGAAGGTCTGTTTTAAAAATATTAAGCTTGAAATATTGAAATATAAGGATTGTATTCATTAATAAACCTCCCCAAAGCTTAGAAACAAGCACTTTATTCATCAAATTTAGATTCTTTATACCCATCCTACCATAATGTTTGGGAAGTCTCACCCTTTCCCAAGTTACCAAAGGGGACATTTATTTTTCCTCTGATCCTATCCATATAAAACATTTCTAAATATTTTCCAATCTATCTCATATAACACTATCAATTTTGAAGAGAGACATTAATTATATTGGAGGACTCTGCAAGATATTTGTTTTTATCATCATAACTTTACCAACCTAAGATACATTAGTACCTTTCCATCTTGAGAGTTTATTTTAAAACATTTCAAGAAGAGGGTTCCATATATTTTAATGGCATCTAACATCTTTATTGAAAAAAAGGGCATACCCGAGTACATAGAAGGTAGATATTAGATTTCACAACCCAAGATTTAATCTATATTACATTTCCTAGGCAAAGTAATATTATTAAATAATAAAGATATTTTTTCAAAATTTACTTTTTCCATAGATACCTCAACCTAATAATCTATAATATTTTTCAATTATTTAGCTTCTCTCATTGATGTAATATCCAAGGTGATAATATTGTTGGCTATTGTACCCACCCTTGGTCCCTTAGACACTTTCACACTTAGAAAGTGGTATTATTTACAAAAATTAGTTGATTATGAGCTCTATAACACCTTCATGATGAATATTGTGGCCTAGGATTAGGTATGTCCAAAAAATTTCATGTTTTATAAGTAGGTTGTTCTTCATTTGTTGTGATATAGCACCCTGAATGAAGTTTTAGGTTGCTTTTTGGTATTAGAAAGGGCCTAGTTGCATAGTTTTTAATGTATGCATACATTTATTATATTATGTATAGTCACACCAATCTTGTTGAGGCTTAGTCCATTCCATGGTTAGTGTCTTACAAGATCCATTATCAATAAAATGCTTCATAATTACAAAGGTATAAAGGTTATTGTCCATGTTTTGAGGGTGAATACATCTAAAAATAGCTTAATGAATTTGTTAGTTACATACTATATTTTAAATGAATATACAAGGTCTTTCCAATGAATAATAAGGTCCAAAAGAGTCTTGAGAGGCATAAAAATGCTATAAATAAAACAAAAGATTCTAAAAGTGCTTATAAAGTTATAAAGGGTGAAAAGTTTCAATTTTATGTCATTAGAGTCATTTTAAAGAAGTGAGGCATTATTAAAGTTTAAAAATTCATTTATTTATATTTAAATAACTTTTACTAACTCCCCCATCCATAAAATTGGTTGAAAGTACATTGAACCTCTTATTTTCCCTCTATTCTTGTTTTTAATTGTATTCAATTCCCTTAATGCAAGGAGAGTGCACTTGAACACATCCAAATTGTTATTATTTTCAAGAATGATCATGGCATATTAATTATTTTAGGAGTTTTTATAGTTTTTATGAGTAAATAATCAAGGTCAAACACCAAGGTCATTTTTTCTAAAAATTTTAAACCCTCTTCAAAGATAAAAGCTTCACAATATGGAGTGCAGTGAATTTTATAGGTTTTCCTAGAGTTAAAATGGAGAGAACACTATAATTTTGAATATTTTATGGTATTCAATGCTTTTTTATGTCCTTAAATAAATATTAGGTCCATTCATGAAATAATAATAGGTTTTAAGGAAGGTCACATGAAGTCAAGCCATGAATATAGGTTGCAAACCTAGAGAATTATAAGTTCTGGCTTATTTACACAAGTTAAAAGATTTTTTGAATATTTATGAATTTAAATAGTATCAAAAAACATTATTCAAGAATATACCATGTTTATCAAGTCTCCTTGATGGTCTACATGCAAAACCAAGCATAACAAGCCCTCAAATATGACGGTTTTCAAGAAATTATAGGGTTTTATGAGGTCTTCTCAAAAGTTTAAAAGTATAAAATTTAAAATTAAGGTTAAAATAAGGTCCCTCACATAATTATAAAATCCTCACATGCCTTAAAATAATAAAACCATGGTTTCATAACCACTATCAAGGTAAAATTGATCTAAAACCTCACTTATAGGCACCTAATGATATTTTTCAAGGATGTGCCATCTTTACTTAGGAGTTGCATGGATTGGTATGGAAATTAGAGAGAATTAAAAATTTATTTAATGGTAATACACAAGTTTTTAGAGGAAACTATAATATAACAAGGCTATTAACAATCCTTAAGAAGCCCTAAAATAACCAACAGATAACCTGAGAGGAGCACGATTCAAGGTGTGAATGCATTTCTCTGGATGAATGGAAAATATTGGGTAATGAAAAATGTTAGGAAGTTTTCAAGGCACCATCCCAATCCATAAAACCATATGGATGAGCTTTAAATCACATGGATCCATCAAGAAAACTATTGGTAGTGTTAAAACCCTATTAAAACCTAGAGCCTATGAATCTATCTTTTGATGTTTTAGAGTTTTATTAAGTGAAGTATATGGTGATTTTAAAGTATAAATATGGTTTTAATATTATTTAGGATTACCTAAACATATATTGAATGTTTCAGGATTATCAAGAACAAGATTGGGGTTTTATTGAGGTTCAAGCTTAGAGATAACCCTCTATAGGCCTGTAATAAAAGTATGAAATTTTTAATGTATTATAAGGTGTTTATCTCTTGTGGGGACAAAAAAATCTAAGGATATCTATTTTGAATCCAAAATCTCTTCCATTAATTTTACAAGTCTTTGAAAAAGTTGGTCTTATTTAACACTCAACATGATTAAGTCGCCTAAGGTTTTAAAATTGAAGCTATCAAATAGGAAAAGTGAATGCCTTTCCCAAATATTCAAGACTCTTTTTATAGATATTAAGGCTCATTTTCAATCCTATATAAAATTTTAAATTTTCAAGATTGATTAAGAAGAAAACATGGTTTCTTGATGATGAAAACTAAGTTATAGGTTTACAAGGAAGAGATATAAAAGATTCCAATTCTTGAACATAGTCAAATACCCTATTAGCATGTTTTAGGCCCATGATATCCATTATCAATTATGATAAATAGGGTTTCAATATATAAGAGAACCTATATAGGTTACAACAAAGGGAATTGATATGGCAGGCACTTATGGTTTCTAGAAAGCTTTAAATGAAGTGAAACAAGTCTCCACAACACCTACATATACTTCTAAGATAGTCTCCTAGTATGTCAAGGTTACAAATATAGGCTTTCAACACCTTATCAGGTCACATAGATATGGAAATTTTGTATTATTTCTTCAAGAAGTTGTAGGCCTATTAATGTAATGTTAGGGGTTCTAACATGGTAAAACAAGTTTGTAAACACTCAAAAATCATTCATGAAGAGGTAGGCCTTTAATGGAAGAAATAAAAACCTATAGCCATGGATCAAAAATATTTTAAGCCTTTAAAACTCACTTTTTATACTATATATTAGACATCATGAATGAAAAATATAGAATCAAAGATTTGGTGATGAAAATTATAAGCAAATATTGAGAAATGATCACTAGATGACATAGATTTAGGGAATTTCCAATATGTTATAGCTATTTAAGAGGCTAGAAAGGCATCTATTTATAGGATCTAATAATTCTTTGAGTGTAAAAAATGTCTTCAAGCTTTAAATAATCTACATTAAGGTTTGTTGGTCAAATGAAGAGGTTTAAACTTATCAATTTTCTTCATAATAATATAAATTATCTCAAAATACCATACACCTATGCATTGCTTTTGAGATCCAGGTGTAAGGATCTAATGAGTTTTTATCCTATAAAATGGCTTAAAAACTTCTTGATGTGTTTCTCCCTTAAATAAACAATGATGATATCAAACCTAAAATCTAAGATTAAGAGCAAGGTTTCCATGTTTTATCAATGTTTCATATCTTCTAAGCATGATCATATCAAAAACAAAGCTCTTGAAGGTTTTGTGAATGATGGATGAGTCAGATGAGTTTCAAAGGATCTCTCAAGAGGTATATATCATTAAATAGAGACTTATCTAGTTCAATTAGACCATCAAGCCTATAACAAGCATCAATAGGGTCTTGGTAGGGTTTCCTATGTATTTTAAGTTTTGATGACAACCAAAGTATGTTTTTCAAATCTAAATACAAAAGCCACATCCTATAATAAACATTAGGTCTATTATCCAAAGATAAAATCTAGTTTTTTAAATGGTTTCTTATTTCCTAGTAAAAACTACTTCTTACCCCATTTGATAGTATTTTGGTTCTTGGTGATGAAATTGATAATCTTACTAGCCACTATCTTACTAGAATTTTTAGTATCACTAAATATTTGAATGTTTATCTCTTTCTAGATTCCCCATAGAACATGAAGGAAAGCTAAGGCCCATATTCTATTAAGCTCATGATATGAAAATGGTGCAATTCATGTAATCCATGAATTTACCAAAGTGGAATGATGATACCATCTAGTTTTAAACCTATCTAAAATAAAACCCAACACCTTGAAAACAAAGGGACACTGTAAAAGAAAATGAATAATACATGTATTATCATCTTTGCAAAGAACACATATATTAACCAAGGTCAACCCTCTCTTATCCAAGTTATCCAAAGTGAGTATCCTATTAGAAAATAGATCCATAAAAATAAGTTTATTATGGGAATAATATCTTTATACCAAATTTTATACCATGAAAATACCTCTTGAAGTTTGAATCATCTTATTATAACTATATCTTACATCATCTTATCCATCTGATGAGGCAAACCAAACTAATTCATATTCCTTGGTAAAATTAGAAATATGAATACCTTTTAGCAATATATTTATGTATGAAATAATTCTAATAACCTCATTACCAACATTTACAATTTTTAATTATTTCCAATATCTTATGCTATTCTAAATTTGAAAATAATCTTCTACCATGAGACAATATTTACATTGTATTTCATCACTAATTTGATGCCATGGCTCAATATTACTCAATGGGTGTTATATAATATAAGTATCCTCCCAAAATATAATTCTAATATCATTATCAATTTTACATTTAGAACCCTTTTTAATAGTATCCCTAATTTTAATAAGAAAAAATCTAGGAGGAGCTAATAACAAAAATATCTTCATTAAGAAAAGTAGATGAAGGTATATTTTCAAAATATTTATCTTGGAATATTGAAATCCAAGGATTTTATTCATTAATAAACCTCCCCAAAGCTTATAAAAAAGTGGTTTATTCATATAATTGATCCTTATACCCAATCACCACAATGTCTGGTAAGTCTCACCCTTTTCCAAGATACCAAAGGAAACCTTTGTTTTCCTCTAATCCTATCCATAAAAAATGTTTTTAAATATTTTTCAATTTGTCTTATATAACTATAGAAATTTTGAGGAGAGAAATTAAGTATACTAGAAGACTCTACAAAACATTTCTTTATCAATATAAGCTTACTATCTTGAGATAGAGTAATAACTTTCAATCTTAAGAGTTTATTTTGAAATCTTTCAAGAAAATGGTTCCATACATTTTAATGGCATTTGACAACTTTCCTACAAAAAGGGTCATACCTAAGTAAATAAAAGGCAAATATTAGATTTGGAAATCCAAGATTTGATATATCTTACATTGCCTAGGCAAAGGAGTATTCTTAAATAATAAATAACTTTTGTCAAAATTCACTTTTTGTATACATACCTCCTCATAATAAGATAAAATATTATTATTTAATTATTTATCTTTTCTCACCAATGCAATATCCAAGGTGATAATATTGTTGGATATTCTACCCACCCTTCATCCCTTGGAAATTTTCACAATTGGAAAGGGGTATTATTTTCAAAAATTAGTTGAGTATGATATTTATAACACCTTCATGATGACTATTATGGCCCAAAAATTTTCATTTTTTATGATATAACACTTGAATGAAGTTTTAGGATGATGTTTGGCATTGTGAATGGCTTAGTTGTATAGTTATCAATGTATGCATGCATTTAGAATATTATGTATAGTAACACCAAACTTACTGAGGTTTAGTTAATTCCATGGTCAGTGTCTTACAGGATCCATTATAAATGTAATGCTTTATAAGTAGAAAGGTCTAAAGGTCATTGTCTATGTCTTGAGAATGAATGCATCCAAAAATAGCCTAATGCATTTGTTAGAATCATATTAACTTGTAACTAAATATACAGGTGATTTACAATGAAGAATAAGGTCCAAAAGAGTCTTGAGAGGCATAAAAATGTCATAAATAAAACAAAAGATTCTAAAAGTGCTTATGAAGATATAAAGGGTCAAGAGGTCTCATTTTAGGTCATTATAGTCATTTTAAATAAGTGAGGCATTATTAAAGTTTAAAAATTCACTTCATGATATTTTAAGACCTTCTCCCAACTATCCATAAAATTGGTCAAAAGTATGTGGAACCTCTTGTTTTCCCTATATTATTATCCTTAATGGCATTCAATTCCCTCAATACAAGGAAAGTGCACCTGAATATAGCCAAAATTTCATTCATCTCAATCATAATCATGGAATATTAATTATTTTATGAGTGTTTATAGTTTTTATGAATAAATCATCAAGATCAAACACCAAGGTTAAGTTTTCTCATAATTTCAAACCCCCCTCAAGGACAAAAGCTTGACAATATGGAGTGTAATCAATTTTGCAGGTTTTCCTAGAGTTACAATGGATAAAAAACTATTATTTTTGAGATTTTATTGTCTTAATCCTTTTTTATGTCCCTAAATTAATATTATGTCCATTCATGAAATAAATAATAGGTTTTAAGGAAGGTCACATGAAATCAAGCCATTAATATAGGTTGCATACTTAGAAAATTATAGGTTTTGTCTTGTTTACAAAATTTACAAGGGTTTGTGAAAATTTATGCATTGAAATAGGATACAAAATACTCATAAAACATATACCAAGTGTATCAACTCTCCTTGATTTTATAAATGTAAAACTAGGCATAACAAGCCCTCAAATATGAAGGTTTTAAGGAAATTATATGGTTTTATGAGGTCTTATCAAAAGTTTTAGAGTATACCATTGAAAAATAAGGTTAAAATAAAGTCCCTCACATCATTATCAAACCCTAAAAATCCTTAAAATAATAAAACCATGCTCACAAACCCCCTTGTAAGTTAAAATTGATTTAAAACCTCACTCATAAGCACCTATAGGTAGTTTTCAAGGATGTGCCATCTTTGCTCAGGTGTTTCATGGATTGGTACGACCGTTGGATGGAATGGTCAAGGTATTTAAGGTTCATACAAAAAAAAATTAGGAAACAATAATAGAATAATTCTATGAACAATCCTTAAAAATCCTTAAAGTAACCTACAAACAACCCAAGAGGATAACGCTTCAAGGTTTGAATGAATTCATCTAGATGCATGGAAAATAATGGGAAATTTAAAATGTTAAGAATTTTTTAAGGAACCATACTGAGCCATAAAACCATATGGATAAGCTTAAAATCATGTGGATCCATTATGAAAATTATTGGCAGTCTTAAAACCTTGTTAAACCCTAGAGCCTATAAATCTATCTTTTGATGTTTTAGAGTTTCCTTAAGTGAATTAGATGGTGGCTTTAAAGTATAATTATTATTTTAATATCCTATATGATCACATAAACATAGATAAAAATTTTAGTCCCATGAGGACCACGATTAGGGTTTGAATAGTGTTCATGATTGAAGATATCCTCTACAGGCCTACAAATAAAAGTATGATATTTTCAATGTGTTCTAAGGTGTTTATCTCTTAGGGGGAGGGATGAAAACAAGCCAAGGATATCTAATTTTAATCCAAACCCCCTTTCAATAAATTTTTAGGGTTATGAAAACATTGGTCTTCATAAACACTCAAAATGATTAAGTCACCTAGGTTTTTAGAATGGAAGCTAGCAGGGAGGAAAAAATAATGCCTTTCCTATATCTTCAAGACTCTTTTGAGACATCTTAAATCTTATTTTTAGGCCTATATAATTTTTTTAAGTTTCAATATTGATTAATAATAAAACATGGTTTATTGATGATTAAAATTGAGTTACATGTCCTTATGGAGGAGATATAAAATATTCCAAGTCTTGAGCATAGTCAAATACCCTACAAATAAGTTGTAGGCCCATGAGATTCATTGGCAATAATGATCAATAGGGTTTCAAGATTGAAGATAACCTATGTATGTTATAGTGGGGATAGTTGATATGGAAGGCACTAATGGTTTCTACAAATCTTTAAATGAAGTGAAACAAGTCTCCAAAGCACCTCCACATGATTCTAAGATAATCTCTTAGAGGGTCAAGGTCATAAACATGTATGTAGAGGCCTATAACCACTTATAAGGTCACACAGATATGACAAGTTTATATGATGCATTTAAGAATTTTTAGGCCTACTAATGTAATTTTAAGGGTTCTAACATGGCCAAATAATCCTACAAATCCTCAAACATAATTCATGAAGAGGTAAGCCTTTAATGAAAGAAAGACAAACTTGTAGTCATGGATCAAAAAGCTTGAAAGAATTTAAAACTCACTTTCAATACTATCTATTAGACCTCATGAATGAAAAATAAATAATAAAAGATTTGGTGATGAAAAGTACAAGTAGATATTAAGAAATGGTCACCAAATGCCATAACTTTAGGGAATTTCTAATATGTTATAGTTATTCAAGTGGCTAGAAAGGCATCTATTTACATGATATAATAGTGATTCTAATTTAAACAAGGTCTCTAAGCTTTAAATAACCCGCATTAATATATTTTGGTCAAATGAAGAGGTTTAAACTTATCAAAATTACTCATAAGAATCTGAATTGTCTCACAATACCATAGGCATGTGCATTCCTTGTGAGGTCCAAGAGTAAGGATCTAATGGGTTTTGACCTTGTAACATGGCTTGGAAACTTCTTGATGTGTTTGTCTCTTCAATAAGTAATGATGACATCAAACCTAAAATATAATATTAATAGTAATGTTTTCATGGTTTATTTATATTACAGAGCTTTTATGCATTATCATATCTAAAAAAGAAATCTTGAAAGTTTTGTGAATGATAGAGGAGTTATATGAGTTTCAAAGGATCTATCAAGGGGTATTTATCATGAAATGAATACTTAAATAGTTTAATAAGGCCATCTAGGCTTGTAATAAGCATCAATAGAAGGAATATTTTAGATAATATAGACTTATCAATAGTCCATTTTTTTGAAAACTATCATAAATAACTTAGACTATATCAAGATTAAGTTGGACTTATTAAAAATAAAGCACATATATCTAATGTATTTTTAATAAGTCCAAATTATTTAAAATAATCATAAATAGTTAGTAGTTGAAAGATATCATAAATATATTGGACTTCATCAAGAATTAATTAGACTTCTCAAGACTTGGTTGGACTTAATACAAATAAATCACATTTATCTAATGTATTTATAATAAATATAAATTATTTAAAATAATAAAAAATAATTAATAATATTTTTTTTGAAAACTATTATAAATAAATTGGACTTTGTCAAAAATTGACTAGACTTATTACAAATAAATCACATCTATCTAATGTATTTATAATAAGTCTAACTTATTTAAAATAATAAAAAACAATTAGTAGTCAATTTTATGAATACTATCAAACATAAATTGGACTATATTAAGATTTAATTAGACATATTATAAATAAATCACATCTATATAATGTATTTAAATCATATCTATATAAATTTTATATTTTTAATAAGTCCAAATTATTTTAAAATATTAGAAATAAATAAATTTCTAATATACCCCTCTTTCACCTCAGCTAAAATAAATTGAGCTTTATCAATAATTAAATGGACTAGACCTATTACAAATAAATCACATCTATATAAATGTAAAAAATAGTTAGAAGGCATGTGGTCTTTTTAATATCTTTAATCAAATTTATATGGACATTCTAACTGGTTCATAGACCATGTATTTATAGATAATAATCCTAGGTAGTTTATTTTTCAAGGAAAAATAATTCATACATCAATCAGGTGCTCAGGAGATATGTGATTTAAATCACCTAGGATGATTGGGATGCAACACATCAGTAGTTAATTAGATCATGAACTATTTATTTAATATTCAAGTGACATCCCCAAGAGTATCAAAGTTTATCTCGCATTTGTGCACATGTCACATATTGATCATTCAAAAACTAGTTCTCCCATGTTGATTTTGGTGTGCACGAGAGAGTCCCTGAGATTATGTTAAGTGGCTTGATCATGGGTGTTTGGGTCACTGGGCACCTTCTCAATGTTTATATTATTAATATAGTCTCTCATATAGTAAAGATACTAATATTATGATGTGTGTCACAATATTGGATGCTCACACTATTTATGACTTTTGTTTGGACCAGTCATCCTTTCATATAGTCAAGTCATCAAGATTGTACCATGATCAATCTTAGGTGCTTGGCAAAAGTTTAATTTGAAAAACTAAAAATTATAAGACCATTTTTTGAGACATAAATTTTGAAGAAGAAATCTTGATGCATAAATGCCAAAATGGGACATTTCAAGGCATAAACCCCAAAGACATTTTCACAAACACGAGAATGCTAAAGTATATTTTGCAATGCATAAAATTTGAAGTGTAAATTATGATGTGAAAATTGTGAATACCATTTTCAAAAGACAATTTTGAATTATGTAAAATGTGAATTTTAATTTTAAAAATAAAAAATCCTTAGAGGTTTTTATGATTCGCAAAATGCAATCTTACTATTTAGAATACATAAACTATGAAGACCATTTTGAAAAACAAAAATGTGAAATGGACATTCTAATAATTAAATTCCATTAAATAATGCACAATTACCAAAATACTAAATAGTCATAGTATAAAATATAAAACACAAATGCTGAACTATATTTTCCAAGACCCAAAATACAAAGTACCACTATAAATATAAATAAATAAAACAATAAAACATTATACATTCCAAAAAATGGACTAAATTTTTTAAAAAAACTTTCATATTTCTCATTAAAAAATTAAGGTAAAACCATTCAAATATGTGAATGTCATGAAATAAAATAATAGGTCCCAATCCTTTATCACTATTTTTGAAAGTGCCCAGTGGAATGATGCATTCAAATAGTCTATTACATTACCTTCAAAAAATTAGTGAGAACAAGTGTATGACCTCTCCAATTTTTATTTGGTTTTAAATCATAGATGATATTATATATGAGTATGGATGGTAAATATGTGTCAGTTGGGTTTGGCTTCCATTTCTTGTCCAAATAGCCTAAATAAATTTATGATTCTTCTACATCTTTTTCCCTTACATGAACCAGAATGAACCAAGTTATTTTGAAAATTTATTTTATATATCCATTTATTTATAGTATCTCAATATTACTTTAATCTCTATCAAACCATATTTTGTAGTTTATTCCTATATAATCATCATGTCTTAAAAATAATATATCTCTATTTTGCATTTATTGAGATGGATCAAATGATTTTTTTATTCTTTTGCTTCTTGGACCAACACACACACACACACACACACACACACACACACACACACACACACACACACACACACACACACACACACACACATGCCACTCTAAAATCAAGGGTCCTATCACAAACCATTTTATGCAGATCTCTATGTAGGGGTATATCATGTGTGTTCTAGGACAAAAATGTCCTATACATTCAACTTTAGAAGGGAACATATATTCCTTCATTATGTCATGGATGTTTTGCAACTAATATTATAGATCTTTCCACTTACTATTTTCAATCAAACCAAATTCATTGAATTGATGTACATAATTAATCAAGTTATATTTAATTTATTTTCACTCTTTCTTTTACTTCGATATGAGACTTATGCAATAATTGAATCTTGCGACTTTTATTTATTTTTTAATTATTTGAACTTTTATTTTTCTATTAACTTTTAGAACATTTGGATCACCATTTTATTTTTTTTCCCATAATGAAATTAGGGGGGGGACCAATTTTTATCTCTTAAATATTTTTTTCAATGCATAGTGGGCTAACCTTGATCCATTTGTAGAATAAAGTATTGACCTTTTTTAAGACCTATTATTTTGTTTCTTCCCTTTAGCTATTAAATATTAACATAGTCTTTTAAATCTACTACATATTTTATGTAGAGCATATACCTAATTTCCTCGCTCAACCTTATTTTAAAACAACATTCCTTTAGTAGTGCCTTCTTAAATCAATTACTCATGCAATGAATATCAAATTTCACATAGTTCTTTATATTTGCTTTCAATCTTGTCTAATAATGTCTTATCAGTCCTTTGTTTTTATTCAAAAACTAATTTCAACACTTCCAAGTCTAAACTCTTTTATCTACACAACTTGGTTTACACTTTGCATACTCCTTATTCAAGGGTTGTCATCATACAAGAGATTAAACCTTACTTAATGACATTATGGTTCCATTTTTTTTAGTATTTTTATTAGGATCTATATTACCTCTTTGAATATTCACCAACTCACCAACATCTCAAAAATTCTTCTTGACCATTTTATTATTTTTCCAAAGGAAACTTCAATTTTTTGTATGCAGACTGAACAAGGAAGCTTTAGTAAAAAGCAATGAAACATAGTCTTAAGATTACATGATTGATATCAATAATAGAAAGAGATAGACATCATGTATGATATAAATCATTATTCAATCAAATATGGTGTGAAGTTTCTTGTATTTTCAAATGTCCTATAACTATCTATCGTCTCTGCCACACTCCATACATTTTTCCTCTTTATACATTCATATAGGTTTCCAAATGTGCCATCAATGTCCTCATGGCTATGTATTATATGGATAAATCCAACCTTGACATCAATAAAAACACCTTTCTATACAAGGAGAGATAAATATTTCAACACAAACCTATACAAAAATCATTATTTTTAAATTTATAAATGTAATATTAGTTCTATATAAGGTTCATTTTTAAAAAAAATATAATTATGGATGGAAGGAAGAACCTATTCTTATTGTCCCCATAATAGTTTTTTAGTTGAAGGTATAACCTAGAATCAATTTTCTTGAAGGCACCAATTGATTATGCTTTGTCTATGTGTTTCTTGCATTCAGGGTAGAAGTTATTAGGCAAGAATACATCATACAATGGATATTTTGATGATCCAAGTTTATATAGTAAAGATCCATAAGTATCTGGCATTGTTGTTTCCATTTCCTTAAAGAACTTGTTCAATGAGATGATAGTAAAGTTAGAACCTATAACAATATATGGTAAAAAAATTACCATATCCACCTGCACCATGACCATTTGTTATAACCCATACCATTGACAACTCTATTATTCTATCAGTAACTATTTTGATTTTTGTCATTATCCTTAGCACAAATGTTTTTTGACATTCCACCTTGTAATTAATGACACTAAGGCATTCTCTAGGGTTTTTATCTGACATTTATTTATGTGTGTAATACATTTGGCTTGCAAAAAGGATTTGATTTGAGTGCATCATGAATTCTTAATCAATATGATCTTATTGATCTCTAGAGAGGGACCTAGATCATTTTTGTTGAGTCAACAAGATGCACGTTTTACACCTAGATAAGTCATCAAACATAGAAATGGTCACATCATGAAAATTATTTCTCCACATGTTATTGAATTTTGTCTAGGATATTGTCTCATATTCCATATCTGTTAGTTGTACATTAATGTGGTGCCTCATAAATTATTGAGTGAAAGATGTTAGAAGATGTCAAACATTTTCTTATGAGTTATCTATATCTACCTAGCATGTTAGTCATGGAGAAACATCTAAAAAATCATCCACCAATTGGTCCAATAAATATTTATCTACCATTTTCTTCTTTTGTAGCTTTTTTGAAACCTCCCTACATGGAATTCATTTTATTCCCCATTTTTTGACAATTTTGAATGTAAAAAAAGATACTTATCTTCAATCCATATATTTGAAGCCAAGATTTGAAATATATCTCTATAAATTGAAAATAAATGGTATTTTTCTCTTAAACAAAATCAAATAAAGGGCATCCAAGACATGTTATCTCTTATCTATTGTGGTAGAATCAAGTAACTTTATCCTTGTAGATTTTAGCACCTCAAATGACAATCATGGCTGAAAACATTTTTGGCACAATATTTATCTACATAAATTATTATATGTTGGAATAAAAATGATTGAGGGGTGAATGAATCAGTCTTCAAAACATTCATTCAATTCCACTTAACATTCATGATCCATTCATACAAACATATAGATCAATCAAAGCATAAGTAACCATAGATATGAACATGAAATACAAGAACACATAGCATATGTGGGAAAACCTCAAAAGTAAATAAACCTAATTATTTATGAAAATGGACTAAATTCATATAATATAAAAACAAAACTTATTTAAGCACCAACTCCACATGGATCACTAACCCCAATTAGCCAAACACCCATTTGACTAGGCTTTAACAAGCACCCACTTGCAAGAAGGAACCAACCCCCTAGATGAACCAACACCAACTTAGCCACATAATTGATTTAATAAAATTTAAAACACTATATTTATCTACCAACATATGATGAAAACCTCTTCATATATTCACACTCTCATCCCTCTCAAACTACATTATAGGCCTCTTAGCTCAACTATGTCACTTCAAGACTAATTAGGTCATATGATCCTGATCTTCATACTCATACTTATTATTAGATATTAATGATAGTCATTATAATATCTTATGATTTTATATAATACCTCCTACCACTTAAGGATATTCTATCTCATTTAGTCCTCAGTCCAATCATCTAACTAGCCCAAATAGGCCTAACATACCTTGTTTATATACATAACTTATGAACACACACCTCTTAGTTAGAAACAATCACTTAAAAAATTATATTTGGAATTAAATCTATCTTAACACATTTTATCAATAATAATAATTCACACAAATTATTTATCCACACCTTCATTAGGCCTTATCATCCTTTAGGCCTTATGGAGACCTAATATGCCTTTTTTAGACACACGTTACACTTTACCTTACTTAGAACACTTTCAAACTACAAAAATGGAAGGAAAATATCATATAGAAATAAAATATACCTTATAAAACATAATTTGATCAATATTACACCTTTTAGGTCCATCCACCACTTGAAACACTCCATTAGCATTGTTCTCATTAGGCCTTTGAACACATAGAAAAGTTTGTCTTGAACAACTGAAGATAAAACATCATTTAACCACATAAACAAGAAAATATATAACTTATACATAATTTATATGACACAAAGGTCACTAAAATATTATTTAAACACTTAAACTTAGGGGGAAAAAACTTAAACTCATCTCTTTAGTATGCTCACTTAGAACTGCCAGAACTATCAAAAACCAATCATGAAACTACTTGACATCCAACACATGAAAATAAAATTTGAATTATTCTCAATAAAATAAAAACATAATCTCTAATATCAAAAATTGGTCTTGTAAACCAATCTTTTGACCTTATCTCACATAATCTTGCTTAAACCAGCCAAGGCATTTTTGGCTTCAACTTTTCAACCTCATACAATGAATTACAACATTTTCCAATGCATGAACACGACTTTAAATCCAAAAAAAACATATCATGTAATAAATTACATGAATATTTAATTAAATTACACTCAAATATAACTTTTCATTATTTCCACTTACTCAAAACTACCAAGACTGTTAAAACATAGTCATGAAACATTAACCTTATAACACATGTATAGGGACTTTAAAAGAATTCCAATGCATGAAAATAATACTATAACATATCCATAACATATTTAAATATAAATTTATCACTTATATTTTATCCCTTTGATTATATGTCTCATTTCTCCTCGTCTAAGTGGAAAAATTGAAACACCTCTAGGCTTGTGGGTAGCCTAAGGATGAGGTGAATCTCTAGATAGGGCTAGTTCCCTTGATGTACCAATTTTAATCAATAATAAACCTAATATTTTGGGGTGAAGGGAGAGAGATAATTAAAATAAAAATATCCTAAGGGAGGTGATACACCAAATAGATTGATGACTTCCAACCAGCTACATGTTACACATGAAACCAAGAGACTAACCAAACATACACTTCTCCAATATGAATCATCTCCCATAAATATTAAATTATGAGGTTATGATTAATTTTTAAGTTAGGATGACTATAAAATATTATTTTAATGACACTATTGAATATACTAACTCACTCAACCTTGACACTTCCTAAAACACTTCACATGCCCTACAAAAAGAAGTTTTCTAACTACAAATAGGGTGAAAGAATGAGACAACATGCTAAGGAATATATAGTATTCACTAAGAAATATCATTCATATAATTAAAAAAAAATATAATACTAATTAAGAGGTAAAAATTAGTAGATTTATTAATCAAATGGTATACAAATGAGCAAGGCCTCAATATACTCAGGTGGAGCATAAGTTACAATGGACAAAATGGCTAGTTCTTATTGAACATAAGAGAGAAGTCAAAAGGTCAAAAGGATACTTTCTAAGATGATAAAAATATTTAATTGTGCATCAGAAGAGGATCTGGGATGAACCATGCAATGTCATGAAGCACAAGTTTCCATCCAAGTCATAAAACTCATGAAAAGTGGCATGAAACTCCTCATTCTAGTTTAGAAAAATGCCTTCATGATTTGAACCTATTTCAACATAAAAAAATAATTAGGGATAGTTATGATTATTGGAATTAATTTTAAGGATATCATACATTCCTCTCCATGCATTGGTTGTAGGCCTGGTCATCTGATATCATTTGGGAATGAGCCATCATCATCTAGAGTCCAAAAAAATTCCTCCTTCATGCACCTTGAAAACTTGGCCCCCAAAAAGGTATTTTTTTCATTAAAATCCATGGGAGGGAGTGGATGACATGTTTCAAGACCCTCCATAGCCTTAGAATCATTAAGGACACCTTAAAAAGGCTCACACTTGAATTTTTCACCCTTCTTACCATTATGTTCACTATGTCAGTTTTGATTGGTTAAGATGAAGCTATTTTTTAAACACTTATGAGTTTTTACAAGGAATTACATTTACATATTTATTTGGTAACATTCCTAATATTCCCCTCAAATTGATTGAATCTCTTGAAACCTCCTGTATCCTACAAAACATAAAAAATAGTCAAAAGTACCCCATTTTATACCATGTTCATATAACTCTATGCAATATAAAAGGATGGGTATGATATTGAGAGAGTATTATATAATTTATAATCATCATCCTAATCAAATGAGTCCATTAGAGTAGTTATCTAACTCCATTTCCTCCATCAGATCTTGATTAAGGGTTTGCAAGGGTTTTAGGTAGTTTTCATCCTTGAGCTTTGTTCATAAAGCCCTAAAATTTTAATTTACAAAAAATTCCACAAAAATATTATTCAATACCCCTATTAACATCCCCAAAATCCTTTTTATTCCATGCAAATCCTTTTGAAATATATGATCATCTAAACTTGACCTATCGAGCTATCTTCTCCAACATGCATAGGCCTGATGTTGCTTTTGGGCCAAAAATGGCTTCTTTGTGGTTTATATAAATTATAAAATATTAATTACCTATATTAATACCCTAATAACATTCAAAAATTAAATTTAATGATTTTCAAAGGTTGGAAAGGAAGTTGGCCCCTAATTTGAACTTTAGGCCTAGTCATGCTTAGTAGGTTTATATGTACCTTAAATCCCAAAATGAGTTTTTTATGGTTTTAACTATATAAAATAACTTATAATTATCTTTAATGACCCCAAAAACATGTTTAAACAAGTTATAATTATCATCTCAAGGTGGAAGTAATAATGACTATCTTTTCAGCTTATAGGCCTAACCCTACCCAAGTAGGTTTGACTACAACTTTGAGGGTATAGGCCATATTTTTTATCTCCATCCTTATATTTTTGGTATATTATTCTTTTATAGGTTTTTTAAATCTTCATAAACATTATTATAAGGTTAAAAAGGCTCCTAGTTCACCCTTTCATCTCCATTTCTAAAACTGCTAGGGTTTGCACCTAAGCGGAGTGCCCTTTGTCTGAGACAAAACAAAGGGCACTCCATTATTTTATTAGATAATAATGATAATTTTATTAGATTATATATTTTTCTTGGATATTATATAAAAAAATTCATTCATTGGTTAGGTTTTTAGACCCTCAAAAAGATCAAAAACCCAAAACAAACCTGCTTTTATGATAGACTATGTGCATGATTCAAAGAATGGACTATGTTATGCATTATTATATCTCTTTATCTATTAAATATATACTTTTGAGATTTTTATGATATTATTTCAACCATAATTAATGTGATTTATGTTTACAAAATACTTAAAAATCCCACATATCCTTCCCCATACCTTGCCTAGTCAAGGCTAAGTACTACTTCTAACTATGTTTTACCTATTGGCACCATAGTTATAGGTATATTTGTATGATTTATACTTGATAAAAAGGTATTACAAACTTTAAATATTATTTGATCACTTATTTAATTTATTCCCATGCTCATTCACACTTTGAAGTTGGCTTGTCCACTAAACGAATCATAGGTAGTTTGATTGTATTTTTGTGTTTCCTCTTCAAGGGTAACTCCTATAGGTGGATTTGGATAATTTGACCTTGAATATAGTGATAAAAAACCTCATTAAATTTTTTAAGTTCATTAAAAAAATATTTTTACCTATTCAATCTTCTTTTATATATAACCAACCTAAGAGTCATCACCTTTTATGTTCACTATCTCTCTCTGCCATTACAGTTGGTTGTAGGTGCTCATTTCCAAATGAGGGACATATGAAGATGTTTATATGATAAAAAAATAACACACTATCCATCATTGCATAATTTATTTTAATAGGTTCACATCATGCTTTATGTCCACTACGATCTAGGTTATCATGAAAGAAACATCATTTCAAGCTTTACCCTTGGCTAGATATAGGTCCTCACCAGGCATGTGTATGGATTGAAGGTGTGTATGGAATAAAAACACAATGCATAATTATCCTTTAATTTAATTTTAAATCATGAATTCCATATTAAACCATGTAAAACTATTCCATCATTAAACATGGTTTCATATTACCAACTTGGATGAAAAGGTCTATTATGGCTGACCTGTAGATAACAATAAATGAGTTTAGTGTATAAAAATTTAAATTTGGGTCCTCAAACTTATACCTTCCACTAAATATCTTGACCTCATTATTTTTAGGGATATTTTAATATTATAGGGATAAAATACCAAGCCATTAGGAATCCTTAAAAGCTATTGCAACCTTATTGTATGATATTCACAAAACACTCTTGGACCTCTATTTTCTTAGATTTGGAATTTGGTCTCAAAACTCAGTCATTATCATTTTAAGTTGATCCCTATCTCAATATTCTAATATATAATTCTGAACATGTATACCATGACTATACACCAATTTCTATGAATTTAAGAAATTTTACAACTTGTTCAAATTCCTTCATCAAATGCCCTCTATTCTCTACCGTGGACATTATCAAGTCTATAGACAGTAAATACAAAGATGGTAAATGTGCATTGCTTTGAATATTTCCTAAGTTGTGAACCAATATAAATAATTCAAAATTCACTCTTCATACCTCAAATATTTTAAAACCACTAATAAGGCTCTCATCATATCATGAGATCATCATGGAAACCCTTGTAGGTGTACCTTGAAAGGTATGCAAGCAGTATATGCAAGTGTGTACAATGGGTATTATTTAGCCTTAAATGAGTTTTAATACTATTCCACTACCTCAAAATTAATTTTAAGAACATTTAAATGGATTCAAAAAGTTGTTTTCATAGTTTCCATGTGGTTTTCTTGTCCCAAACACCTGTAGGTAAGCATGTTCATTATCACCTAACTAAAAATGTTGTATATGACTATAATTCCATGAAGAGTTGCCTCAAGAAAAAATATTTAGATATGAATGATCAAGATAAAATTTTAATCATTTAAACCAAATATATTCACCCTCTAAGACCACCATCAAAATAATAAAATCTTGTAAATGGTGAAAAAACTACCTGTTACATAGAAAAGTGTTCCCTCCTACAACTTAAGATGATTAGAATATCAAAAAAAAAACTTTAACTAATTAAAAAAACATGGATATAATTATTTAGGTAAACCAAAATAATTTTAAATCAATTTTAGTAATCAGTTTGTATGGACTTGCCCAAAATGTAACAAAACCTATAGGGTGCATGAAATAACGAGTAAAAAAACACAATCAACTTCATGAGGATGGTTCATAAATCATAGTCCACAATTATTAAAAAAATTATTATTTAAATGAAGGTATCTACATGTAATTTCACCTCCTAAATGTTTTTTACCTTTAAGTTCTCCTTATGACTGTACCAAGTGTAAACCTAAAGACTAGTTCTATGTGCCTAAAAGGGTGAAAATGAAGTAGAACAATTTTAACCCAATTTAGACACTTTTAGAGCATTTAGAAAATGTATTTGAGCTTTTGGAATCTTAAGAGACATTCCATGATCTTATTCCACATTTAATACTTCCTCATGGGTCGTACAAGTGCTGAACTCTTCTCTTTTCCCAAGAAAATTGCTCTTTCTTCTAAAGAACCAACCACTTTTAGTTACCAATAGTTGATTAATGCATAATAGGACACATGTCACATTAAATCACCCTTATTACACCTTAAAACTTCCTTAAGATTCCATAAAACTCTTTTAATGCCCCTTTTTTACCTCAAAATGACTCATAATGATAAATGGGTAAAAAGACTAACTCACCAAGGTTAATATAGCATGAAAACACATTAAATGACCTATAATACACCCCATGATAAAATATTAAACTCCTTATAAACCTTTCAAGTCAAGTGTTTACCTATAGGGTCCCTAATTTAACTTGTAGGGTCAAATTTGGTCAACAAATTGATGACTCATAGGGGTAGTATGCCTGTTCTACTAACTAGACTAGTAACCTTATTAGTTCATTAGGCTTAGGAAGTCATTTAAATTATAATACATAAAAAGAGGACTTTGAAAACAATATTTGATCAAGACAAGACCAATGACTACCTCAATTACACAAAATGAAAGGCACACACAAAGTAAAAGCAAACACACATGTGCCTCATGAGCACTTATGGAACACATGCACCAAACTAATCAAACTAACTCAAAAAATAAATAACATGAGATTAAAACTCCCTCTTGGATGAAAGGTGAAGTTTTAAACTCTTATTTCTTCATGACATGAAGGATTTATTGATACATGTAGCCTTTTGTCCTTTAGCATTGATGCCTCCAACTTTTTCATGATGTTTGCCAACTTCATTGACATGACGTTCAATGAGAACTAGGCATCTCCAAATAGGTTTCATATGGAAATGAACTCTTCTTGCATCAAAACATCCTCAAATTTCTCATATGGATCCTCAATTACAATCTCCAATGGTGGTTCAACAAGGCATACCTTTTTTTATCTCTATAGTGCTCTCAATAAGATTGGGTTTCTTCTCAGCTGTAAGTTATTCTAGATCATCAAGGATATTTTCATACTCTACCCAATCCTAGTCATTGTATTCCATGGAAGAATATTTCTTCACCTTGTCATGTACTTGGCTCTCAATTTGGCAAAGCTCTTGAAGATCTTGAAAGAGCTTCATTTGTAGATACCAATCATCTTTGTCCTCTTTATCATTTAGAACCACTACCTCCTAATCTTATCTTCTTGATATATGAGGTCATCAAGATGGTTTTCTTCAAGATCCAATGCATCTTATGGTGATTCAAGATTAGGTTGAGGTATTGGATCATCTTCAAGAGCAACAACTTCTACCTTGGTTTCAAGAGATTCTTCTAGGACTACCACCTCTTTGGGGATGACTTGAAATTATTATCCATCCTTAATATCACATTCATTTTCATGTTGGAGGTGATCATATACAAAATTTTCATCATATTTAGAGTCTTATTCAAGGGTTTCAATATCTTCCATCTCTTTCTCCTTCATGGTGATGCCAAGACTAGGCATCTTAAAATCATGTGACCTAGCCCAATGAGGCTACCAAGGAGGTATGTCTTCTTCAAGAAAGAGTTATAAACTTTTATAAAAAAACTAATCCTATTTATTTTCCCATACCATATGTCCATTAAGTCAAAGGGTGATAGGATGAGGACAAGATGAACTAGTTGGTGGAGGTGGCACATAGAATTAAAAACTAGATTGAGAGTGAAGTGTAGGGGATTCTTTTGGAAGATCTTAAGGAAGGGGAGGTAGAAAATGGGATAAAATAGCTTGGTTTTATTCCTTCCATTTGAAAATTAATTCATTTACATCTATTTTATATTGATGAATCTATTGAGGAGGATTAGATGGGGTGTGTTTAAGCATAGGATATTCTTTTGGCTCTAAACCTTCCATCACACCTTGACTTAGCAATTTCATCCTTGACTCTAAATCTTAAATTTTATTGGATAGATTATCTTGTAAAATTATCTCTTGAAGTTGATAGGCATCATCATGAGTATAAATATTAAAATAGGGCTCATATAGGGGACAACAAGTTTCTTGAGGAAGGGTGGGAGGGGCTTGCATAGAATCAAGTTATTTCTCAACTTCACACTCTTTATCAAGGCCTTTATCATCTTTCTTTTCCCATGAATCCATTATCTTATTCCATATTAGTATTTTAGGATTATGAGTCTTTTATTGAGGTGGTGATGTAACTTGAGGGGTGGATGAAGTATTCAAGAAACTTAGGATCTCCATAGGCCTAGATTTTCCACCTTGTCTCCAACTTGGAATCTCATATCTAAAGGTCTTCTCTTGAGGTGGGTATGTAATGGGAGAGGAAAATGAGGGATTTAATTCCACTTAATTTTATTCTAACATGGACTGATTAAATTTTTTATTGACCAACTCAATCTACCTATCAATATTATATTCAAAAATAATGTTTCTCTTTTCAACTCTCTCTTCCAACTGATGGAAAAAAGAATGACTTTGATAATCTTGATTGGGCTCATGAATAGTGGTAAAATAGGATTGATAATAATATTTTGGAAGTGTAAATGAAGTTTGATATATTTTGTGAGACTACCTTTCATTAATTCTTAACCTATCCTCTAAGGAAGAAACTAGGCCACTCACATCTAGCATCTCACTTGTGAACCTTTACCAATTGGCTCTCTCAATAGGTGCCCACTCTCTTTTTAATATCTTTAATGTATCTCTCACTTGATTAATGAAATTACTAATAACATATTTACCATGTACCATTAGTGTATCAAGTTAACATATACTTCTCATACCCCAAAAGAGTTTGATTGAAGGTGGAAATGGATGGAGTTGATAAGTGGCTAGGTTGACTAGGAGAAGCAAGATATTGAGGAGGTTGGTTATAGGATTTATAAGGGTAATGATAAGGATTGTTATAGTTATGATAAGGATCATGTTGATAAGGGGTTATAGGCTAGCTATAGTACTGGTAATAATCACACCAAGGCTCATAGGAATCATACAAAGGCTAATTAGGAATGTTATAAGCTAGATATACCTCACCAACTTGTGTAAAACAAAATTCAACACTAAAATTAGCCATGAAACCTCGTTAAAAGAAATAACACAAAGTAAAATGTCACCAAAATATTTTAAGGATAACCTAGGCTACTAAACCAATTGATATAACTTTAGAGTCACCATTGATGCTTGGATAGATGCCTCTAAAGGCTAATTGTTGAAAAACAAAACCAAAAAATATTTCAACCTCTTGGACCAAGAGTCCCATTGAGCATGACAAAAACTATTTTCACTTGGATTTTCACTCTTTTAGGAGTTATATCATCTCTCCTCATCCAAGTGGCATAACTGAAACACCTCTAGGCTTGTGGGTAGCCTAAGGATAAGGTGAATATCTAAAAAGGGCTAGCTCCCTAGATGCACCACTTTGGATCACTACTATACCTAAACTTTGGGGGTGGAAATTTAGAGATATAACTTAAAAAAACTATCTTATGGGAGGTTATTCACCAAATATATAGATGACTTCCAACCAACTACATGTTACACATGAAACCGAGAGACTAACCAAATATACACTTCTCCAATCTACTTCTTCTCACATCAATATTACATTATGAGGTTATGGATGAATGTTTAGGCTAAAAAGACTAGAAAAGAGGCCTTAAATGAAATTATTAAATATACTAACTCATTTAACCTTGACACTTCCTAAAACACTTCACATGCCCTACAAGAAGAAGCTTTCCAACTATAAATAGGGTGAAAGAATGAGACACCATGCTAAGGAATCTATAGTCTTCACTAAGAAAGATACATCATCCAAGTAAAACACAATATAAAAATCATGAAGAGTTAAAAATCAATAGCCTTATTTATTATATTGTATGAAAATGAGTAGGGATTCACCATACTCAAGTGGAGTATAAGTTGCAATTGCCAAAATGGATAGTTCTTATAGAACTTAAGAGAGAGAGGAAAAGAGAGAATTACAAGGGTCAAAAGGACACTTGTCAAGCTGAGAAAAGGATATAATTGTGAATTATAAGAGAATTTTGGATGAACAATGCAAGTTTATGAAGAATAAGTGTCCATCCAAGTCATAAAATGCATGAAAAGTGGTATGAAACTCTTTATTCTAGCTCAAAAAACTGCCTTCATGATTTGGACCTATTTGAAAGTCCCAAAACTAATTATTGATAGGTATAATAATTAAAATTAATGGTAAGGATATTATACATGCATCTACATGAATTGGTTATAGACTTGGTCATCTAGAATCATCTAGGAATGAGCCATCATCATATGTAGTCCAGAAAAACTCCTCCTTCATGTACCCTACACACTGGGCCCCCAAAAATGAATCATGTTTTCATGAAAATACATGTGAGTGAGTGGATGACAAGTTTAAAGACTCTCCATGGACATAGAAACATTAGGTACACCTTAAAAATTCTCACACTTGAAGTTTTTACCCTTCTCACCATTATATTCACTAAGCCAATTTTGATTGGCTGAGATGAAGTTGTTTGCTTTAACACTTAGATGATTTTATAAAGAATTATGTCCCTAGTGAGTTGTTAAAAGTCCTAATATTCCCCCTAAACTTGATTTAATCTCATGAAACCTCTTGTATCCTATAAATAGATAAAATAATCAAAAGCACCCTATTTTGTACCATGTTTGTATAATTTTATATATTAAAAAAGGATAGGGATAATATTGAGATAATATTATACAAATTTAAATCATCATCCTAGTCAAACTAGTCCATTAGATCAGATATACAACTCTATTTCCTCCATCGGGTCTTTACTGAGGGTTTACAAGGGTTTTAGGTAGTTTCTATCCTTAAGCTTTGTTTATAAATCCCTGACATTGGAATTTCCAAAAAATTCCATAAAATGTTCTTTAATACCCTTAATAACATCCATAAATATCTTTATATTCCATTCAAATCCTCCTAAAATATATGAACATCTAAACTTGACCTATCGAGCTCTCTTCTCCAACTTACACATGCTTGATGTTCCTTTTGGGCCAAAAATGGATTCTTTATGGATTATTAGACTTATAAAAGATTTATTACCTATATTAATACCCTTATAACATTGCAAAATTCATTTTAATTCTCTACCAAGGTTGGAAAGGAAGTCGGTCCCTCATTTGAACTTTAGGCCTAGTCATGCTTAGTAAGCATGTATGCACCTTAAAGCCCAAAATGATTTTTTAATGATTATACTTACATCCAATAGCTTATAAACATATTTAATGACCCCAAAAACATTTTTCAACAATTTATAATGATCATCTCAAGGTGTAAGTAAAAATGACTCTCTTTTTGGCTTTTAGGCCTAACCTTGCCCAAGTAGGTTTGACTACAACTTTGAGGGTCTAGGCCATATTGTTTAGATCCATCATTATGTAATTGGTCTCAGATGATTTTATAGGTTTTTAAAATATTCCTACACCTTATTGGAATGTTAAACCAGCTCCTAGTTCACCCTTTCATCTCCATTTCCAAAACTGCTAGGGTTTACACCTAATGGGAGTGCCCTTTATCTAAGACAAAATAGAGGGCACTCCCATTTTTAATCAGAAAATAATGATCATTTTATTATATTATTTATGTTTTTATGATTTTATCTACAAAATTAAGTCTTTTTTTTGGTTTTCAGACCTTTAAAAAGCTCAAAAATCTAAAACATACCTACTTTTATGACAGATTGTGTGCATGATTCAGGGAATGGACTATGTTATGCATTATTAGAGATCTTTATATATTATATATATGATTATTATAGTTTTATGAGGTTATTATTACCATAATTAATGTGATTTATGTCTTCAAAATACTTAAAAATCCCACATATCCCTCCCCATACCTTTCCTAGTCAAGGCTGAGTACTACTTTTGACTATGTTTTACCTATTGGCACCATACTTGTAGGTAGATTTGTATGATTTAGACTTGAGAACAAGGTATAAAAACCTTCCAAAATTATTCCATCAATTATTTAATTTATTCCCATGCTCATCTCACACCTTTAAGTTGGCTTGTCCACAAAATGAATCATAGGTAGTTTGACTACATTTTTATGTTTCCTCTTCAAAGGTAACCCCTGTAGGTGGCTTTACATAATTGGACATTGAATGTAGTGATAAAAAACCTAATTTAAGGTTTTAATCTCATTTAATAATTTTTTTAATCTATTCACTCCTTTTCTAGACAAAACCAACCTAAGAATCATCACCTTTTATGTTCATTGTCTCTCTCTGCCATTATAATTGGTTGTAGGTCTCATTTCCAAAAGAGGGACATCTGAAGATGTTTCCATGATAAAAATAAATAAAAAAATAGCCTTTATATCATGGTATAATTTATTTTATAAGGTTCACATCATGATTTAGGTTCATTATTTTATGTGTTCTCATGAAATAAACATCCTTTCAAACTTTACCCTTGGCTAGCTGTAGGTGCTCACTAGGCCTATCTATAGATTGAAGGTGTGTATGGAAGCAAAATACAATGAATCATTCTCCTTGAGTGGCCTTTTAAATCATGAATTATATCTTAAACCATGTAAAAATATTCCATCATGAAACATGGTTTTATACTACCAACTGGGATGAAAAGGTCTATTATGGCGTAGACCTATAGATAACACTAACTAAGTTTAGTGTATAAAACACAACTTTTGGCCCTCAAACTTCTACCTTCCACTAACTCTATTGAACTCATTTTTTAGGGATATTTTCATATGATAAGGATACAATACCAAGTAATTGTATTATTTAAAAGCTATTACAACCTTTTGTATGATATCCATAAAACACTCTTGGACCTCTATTTTCTTCGTTTAGGATTTTGGTCTCAAAACTTAGTCATCATCATTTGAAGTTGATCCCTATCTAAATATGCCACTATAACATTATTAACATGTATACCATGATTTTACATCAATTTATAGGCCTTAAATATAGATTCCAATTTTTTCAAATCCATTCATCAAATTCCCTTAGTTCTTTACCAACAAAACATGTAGGTGGTCATTATCAAGTCTACAGACAGTATATACAAAGATGGAAAATGTGCATTGTTTTGACTATTTATTTTATTGTGAACCAATATTACTTTATTGTGAACCATTATAAAAACTTCTAAATTCACTATTCATGCCTCAAATATTTTTACACCACTACTAAGGCTCTCATCATATCATGGCATCATCATGGAAACCCCTGTAGGTGCACCTTGAAAGGTATGTAGGTATTATATGAAAGTGTGTATAATGAGTATTATTTATCCTTAAAATATTTTTAAACCTATTCCAATACCTCTAAATTAATGTTAAAAACCTCTAAATGGATTTAAAAATCTATGCTCCTAGTTTCCACATGGTTTTCTTCTCCCAAACACCTATAGGTAACCATGTTCATGGTTTCCTAACTGAAAATATTGCATATGAATATAATTACATGAATATTTTCCTTGGGAAAAGAGATTGAGAGGTGAAGGTGATAAATATAACATTTTAATCATGTAAACCAAAATTTATTCATCCTCCAAAACCACCATCAAAACAAAAAAATCTTGAAAATGGTGAAAAAATTGCTTGTTGCATAGAAAAGTGCTCCCTCCTACAACTTAAGATGATTATCATATCAAAACACCTTAAAATGATAAACCAAACATGGAGAGAATTATATAAGGAAACCAACATCATCTATAATAAACTTTAATAACTAGTTTGTATGAACTTTCCCAAAATGGAACAAAACCTATAGGGTGCAATAAATAAAAAGAAAAAAAACATATTCAACCTCATGAGGATGGTTCATAAAGCATAAGCCACCATTATTCAAACTATTTTTATGGAAATTAATTTCTCTAATTTTAATTTCTCCTCCCTAATTTGTTTGACATGGAATTTCTCCTAATGACCATACCAAGTACAAACCTAAAGACTAGTTTTGTGTGCCTAGAAGGATGAAAAATGAGAAAAATGGTTTTAACCCAATTTTAACACTTATAAAGAATTTAAATCATGTATTTGAGATTGGGTAATCTGAAGAGACATTCCATGATCTTATCCCATGTGGCACACTTCCCCATGGGTTATACAAGTGCCAAACTCTTATCTTTTCCCAAAAAAATACTCTTCCTTCTGAAGAACCTACCATTTTAAGTTACCAATAGTTGATTAAGTCATAATATGACACATTTCATGTGGCATCGCCCTTATTACACCTTAACACTTCCTTAAGAGGCTATACAACTCATTTAATGCCCCTTTTTGACCTCAAAATGACTCAAAATGATAAGTGGACTAAAAGACTAATTGACCAAGGTTAATATACCATAAAAGCACACTAAATTACCTATAATACACCCCATTATAAAATATTAATCCCCTATAAACATATAAAGTCAAATTTTTACCTATATGGGCCCCAATTTGACTTGTTGGGTCAAATTTGGTCAACAATAAACATCATATGGTAAAGTGTCAACTATTGGTCTTATAGACCAATTTATTAACCTCACTACATAGAGACCTCACTGAGCCAAACAAGCCATTTTGGATTAATCATTTTCACCAATTTCACTATCTTTAAAACTCATCCAAGACATGTAAATGACTTATAAGTCATTAAAAACAAATCCACAAACTTTAATCCATCAATATACCTTGAAAACACACATAGAACCAACTTCTCATTACTTCTTAGGTTTTGCACAATTTTCTCTATTAGGCCTATTAGTGACTATCCTACTTGGATTAGCAAAAAAAGACACTTATGAATATAACCAATCCAAAAACCACCATCTGCATACAATAAGAGTCTCTACCTTCTCCATCCAATCATTTAAAAACTTTTTCTAATACAAATTTTGACTTATACAATAACTTCTTTAGAAATAAGCATATAACTAAACATTTCTCTCTCCTCTCTCTATCCAATACCACTTAAAGGTACTTGGGTGAGTCCACTACAATATCCAATATATTGCCTAATAAATTCAATTCATCTTAAGCATTTTTTAGTAACATTTTCAACATTGGATCTTCATTAGGGTTTTAAGAGGGTTTAAACGAATTTCCACTCTTAATTATCATTCATAAAGCATATCCCATCAATCAAAAAATAAATGCCTATAATTTTGATCTAGGACCATTTAACATATACCATGAATTACTTAGGTTCCCATGTAAAGGTTTGATGAGCTGATGAATATAAGAAAACCATTCTTAGGTTGAGAACCCTTCATTCTAAGTACTCGAGAGATTTCTAAACAACTTTTCATGCCTTGTCTTTCAAACTAGAACCTCAAAATTCATGCACATGCCTAAAAAAATTTGAGTCACCTTTGTAAATTATCACATACTCACACTTGAATTAGAAACTGATCTTGATACCCCATTAGGCTTCTCTCTCTACACCATAGTCTTCATACCTTACTGGGCCTTGAACTAACCTTTATGCCTCTTTTCATTATCTCAACACCTCACTATCATGCTCAACATCTCACTCTCATGCCATAAAAACTATATCATTCTTAAACACTACCATACATCCTTCATATTCCCTAATAATAGATCATGATACCTTATTAGGCTAGGCAAGTTCTAAGTACAAAAAAAGATAGAATGCCTTACTCTTAAAGACCCACCTTACAACACTTATGAAGTTTTATACACCGAACTCACAAGCCCATACAATGCCAAAAATCTTATCACTTGCCTAATCTCACTCACTTCACCATGCTACCTATACATACCTTCTCACAAGGTCTATACTAGGCTTCCCAAGACACCTTAAATATTCTCAAACATATTTACCTCAATGATATCACTCAAGATGACATAATAAAACTCATTACACAATCATATCACTTTTCTCATACAATTAAACTCTTCCAAGATTCTTGAGACAACTCATTGCCAATTGACCATGCTCTCAACAACACTCTTACAGACCTACATATCATCATAGATTCATAAGAACCTTCAATGACAACACTAATAACTTTATTCTGACCTTGACATCAACCAACACAGAAGACAAAGCTCAAAAAACTCAACTTATCACATCAAGATCACAAGCTCATACCTCAAAGACCACTCACCTTGCATCTTTACCAGATGTACCTTGACATTAATGACATCAACCTTGACATCAATAACAACACTTCTCAACATTATGATCTCACTATCTATGCTTTCATCAAACTCCACTTGGTTGAGTGAAGTGTTTGGATGATTTCATTTTCAGCTTGAGTAGTTGTAGGCATAAACTATTTTTTTTGGATGCATTTACACTACGAATATCATGTAAGGAATGAATTTAGTATCCACTACTTCCCAAATGTTTCCAATTTCTTTCTCATTTGGTATCATGTATGGTAGATTCATTTCTCTACATTCAATGTCCACTATCTTCTTAGAAGACCATCTAATGATATATTTTCTAGTTACCTTTGTATTATAAGTCTCACAATGTTGTAGAACATGCCTTATTTAAATTCCCAGTTTAGTTTCTAACATTGGGATAGGAATGCAATAAAAAATCTCCCCTGGTTGTGCAAATTCAACATAACCAAAAGTAAATTTTTCATCATTTCGAAGAGTTGTGAATTTGTGAAAAAAATTTACCCTTTCTCTAATAAAATTATCTTTTAAGTTATGATGTGTAGTAGGATCATTGCTATATCAAACCAATGAGTCCAAGCCAAGGTTTTCTTGTTATAATGGTTGTATATGAAGAATTGAACTGAAATTATTTTATCTTTCTTCCATGTCATTCTATATAGAAAACTTATCTGTGACATGTTGCATCATTCATGTGCTCCATATAGTAAAACTATCAACTACATCCCTCAAATTATCCATAAAATTTATAGGAAATTGAAATGGTAGATTAGGATCAACATTTTTAGTCATATTAACAATTACACTTTAAATACGTATTTCCTCATTGTGGCATGTTGAAGTGAGATTTATGGATTCTAGAGAGTTAACATCTAGACCTAGAACTTTGTGCATCCTTACTTCACCAGTTATCTTACCATTATTTATGAGAGAAACATAGTCTCCACATTGGAAAGGCATTGATGTATGCTTTTTTAGCATGGATATTTTCAAAATACATGAGAAGAGTTGTTGATCAAGTTATTTAAATAATCAGTCCAATTTATACCTATATGTAGTAGATAAATCTCTATTTATACCATAACATAAGTATGGAGATAAGTTAAAACCTAAAAATGTTAAAAAAGGTAATGTATAACTCTTTTTTTTAATGACATAATTTATGTCAATCCAAAAAATAATAGCTTTTAGTATCATATACTATATACTTTAGTCATCATTTCATTATAATTTGAAGATATCTCCTAGGAGATACCTTTCAAACATGTATAAGAGTGGAATAGCCACATAAAGAAAAATAGCTATTTAAGTTAGAATTCAACCATGTATTTTATTAATATACAAAATGATATTGAACAATGGTGGTTTTGAGTAAAATTATGGAAATGATTAGCTAATTATATTTTGGGATCTTGTATGTGATTCAAACCTCTATGGTGAACCCAAGATTGTGAAGTTATCTCTTAGTATATAACTTTCTAACATGCATAGGGGTAGTCTTGAAGGTATTACAAGGCCCTTCAAGGTCTGTTTGAAGGTAATATTTGGTGATACCTTTAAGGGCCTTGAAATACCTTCAATGGTACCCTTATCCATGTTTTAAAGGTATATATATAGGGAGGCACCTTCAAGTTACCATTATGCATGTTCACCTTTTGTTTTATACAATAGGTCTGATAATTTTTCATTCTTTCCCTTAGACACTTAACAACTCATTAGGATATGTCATGTGGCATCTTCCCACTCACTTAGAGCCACCAAAAATAAACAAATTAATATTAAGACTTCACTTTTTAATAATCAAGGGTAGGTCACATGCTCCCATGGACTCACAACATTTCAACACTAGAAAAATATTCCAAGTTCCCTAAGTGAGCGATTATCCAAGATTATGCCAAGTGTCTCTATCCCATTTACCCAAAGATTTAAAGATTTAACTTAATGTCTTGAAATCCTTGGGAAAGTGGGGAAGTGAGATCATGAAAAATTTCATCATCCTATTCACCTAGAGATTGACTCTACAAAAGGCATTGTACAAAATCTCCCAGGCAAGTGACTCAATGTGATCTTGCAAAGTGTCAGCATCCCATGAGTTGGGTGAAATTCAAATATAAAAATTAAAAAATATTTATATTTTGGGATCTTCTATGTGATTTTAACCTCTATGGTAAGCCCAAGATTTTTAACCTATCTCCTAAGAGATACCTTTCAAACATGCATAAGGGTACCCTTAAAGATATTAAAAGGCCCTTCAAGGTATGTTTGAAGTCAATACTAGGTGATACCCTGAATGGCCGTGTAATACATTCAAGGATACCCTTATGTATTTTTTATAAGTATCTCCAAGGATACACCTTCAAGTTACCCTTATACATGTTTGCCTTTTGTTTTATATAGGAGGTCTAACACTTTTTCATTATTTCCTTGGGTGGTTACCAACTCATCGAGATATGCCATGTGGCATCCACCAATTCACTTGGATCCCCAAAAAAAATGTGAGCTTAATACTTCATTTTGAAATATTCAAAGACACGTTAAATGTACCCATGAACCCATGAAATTTAAACACTCAAAAAATATCTCAAGTTCACCAAGCAAGTGACTCTTCGATATTATGATAAGTGTCTTCATACTGTTTACCTAGAGACTAATAGATTGAAATTAATATATGAAATCCTTGGGTAATCATGAAAGTGAGATCATGTTAAACATCATCATCTTGATCACCTAGAGACTGGATCACTAAAAGTCATTATATGAAATCTCTCGAGCAAGTGACTTGGTATGATCTTTAAAGTGGCACCATCATATGAGTTTGACTTGATTAAAGTTTCACCATACCATGAGTTTGACATGATTAAAGTGTCACCATCTTGTGAGTCAAGTGAAATTCAAATATAAAAAATAAAATCAAGGAGCTAAAGCCATTGACACCAATAATTAACAAAAATTGAACAATTTTACATTCAATTAAGTGAATCCAATGAATCCAAAGGAAATTTATTCAATTTTTAGATCTAATTACAGTCATATTGCCATCAAACTATCAAATTTCAAGATTGATTTTGAACCCTTATGAACAAAAAGTTTCACAATAACATAACCATGGCCTCCTCATCTCAAAGTTCACCTTCTCCATCTTTATATTTAATTGTAGGACCAACAAACTATATTGACATAGTGTTTGATGAAACTGCCTTAAACACAAATTAAAGCACTTCTCTTCAATTTGGGAAGAATTTGACCAGGCTAAACCTTAAAATCTAGGGGAATAACTCTCTACATTCTCATGGGGATACCTATATGAACTATTGGAAATCAAGATAATGGGTCTACATAACACCATAGCTAAACCTGAGGTAATGCTTTGCATCAACATACTGTTTGATTTATTTATAAATGGTAATTTTTTTGGAAAAATCTTACACTTTTGCCAAAAAAAACATACCAGTGGCCGACCATAGTGGAAGATAATTCAAAAGGTAATATAGGCTACCTACCCTTGAGATATAATATGACTAAACCTTAGTGAATATCTAGATACATGTAAATAACATATCCACTAAGCTACAAGAATGGGCCAATGACCCTAGTACTTTTGTAATTAGAGGCCTTATTTTTTCTGTCCCCATAGCCACTTTATAACTTGGATTCAGAATTGTCATGGCCCTATTAAATTATATCTATAATTTCCCCAAAATGACTTATGTCAATGAGGTGTGGATTCCCCTACTCAACTTATTATCACCTCCAAAAGGATAATTTACATAGGGTAAATCATTAATTATAACATCATCAACACAATAAGAAATCTAAAAAACTCCCTAGATCACAAATTCTATATGATTTCCTATATGGTGGATGCTATAATTAGAACCATCCATTCATCTTTTAATAAACCTTGAGAGCCTTCTAAAGAGTACCTAAAGAGTAGGATATGTGAAAGGATCAACATCCTCCACATTCATAGGTGTAGGAGGAACATGACCAAGATTATTGAGACCTTCTACCCAATGGTATTACATTAAATCTATGGTAAATATATGCCCAAGCTCTTAGATCAAATTGGGAGGATCATAGGTAAGATGGGGGATTATTGGCTCTATGTTGACTATACCATAATCAGGATAGAGGAGACTAGAGCCTACCCTATGTATCTACCTAGGTTGGTCCTAGAAAAAAATTTAAAAATAAGAAATTAACTTCTAGGCTACCCATACTCTCTACCTCTAAATTTAGGTGAGCAAGTAGGCCATGACATTCATGGTCACCCCACTAGCAATTTCAATTTCAACCATTGCTCCAACTACAACTCATATTATAGTTTTAATGGTCCCCTTAATGACATCCCACATTATGACACCAAATTTAACGATAGTGGTAATCATTTCATTTTCAACTACAAGAGTTACAACATTTAATAGTACATAAGTTCCACCATTTATAGCTTCCACCTCATATGGACCCCCTCTAATAACTACAAGCCTTGTTTGGGAATATTTCATGTTGTAACCTTTTTTGTCTCTAATTAGATGTTGAGTATTACTTCAAATTTACTTGACAGATGAGGTTGGACCCATCCCAAGCCTATAAAAAGTGTATTACCCTCTTTAATCAGAGAGGAGAAATTTTGAAATCAAATATAGTAAAAAAATCCTTTAGGTTGTTTTTCAAGTTTATTTTGTATAGTGGTATATTCTATTTGTTGTCATTAATATGGTATCTTAGCTATTTGATATATGTAATATAATTTTTAAAATTTTTTTTAGTTAAGTTTTATTAATGAAGAATGTGTCATAGCAATTATAGTTGATAGATTTCAGTGACTATTTATGGAAAGATCTTGTTAAGATAATTTAGATTTTGGGAGATACCTTAAAGTGCATTGTACTACCTTTAAGGGTACCCTTATGCATGATTTAAAGGTATTACCTAGGATTTAACTTCAAGGTACCCTTAAAGGTACTATAATGCACTTTAAGGGTTCTCTTAGCAGATACATTAAACGTGCATATGATTGGAATTTTCTTTCAAGGTATCTCTAAGGAGATACCTTGAAGGGACTTGTAATACCTTCAAGGTGTCTCTTAGTAGATACCTTAATCATACACATGATTATAATTTTCTTTCATGGCATCTCCTAGGAGATACCTTAAAGGGCCTTATAATAACTTTAAGGATAAACTTATACATGTTTGAAATGTATCTCCTAGGAGATACTTTCAAGGTACCCTTAAAGTTAATATAATTCCCTTCAAGGTATATTCTAGGAGTTAACTTGAAGGTTCTTGTAGTAAATTTAAGGTTTATCCTAGAAGATACCTTAAACATGCACATGATTGGAATTATCTTTGAAACTATCTCCTAGGGGATACCTTGAAGGGCCTTGTAATACCTCAATGTTCAAAGGTTATTACAAGGGATTTGATATAATCATGGCATGCAAGGGACAATTGAGTTATGGCTATACAAGTGAATATGTAGAGATATTCATAAATAATAAATAAAACACCTTTAGTGGAAATGAAATTTATATTCATTAATGGTGAATTGATTATTTTAAGACTTTTTTGAACACTAATTCTCCTTTTTATTTAGGGTTTGATCTCATCTCTATAGACCAATTTCACACATTGAGTCTCTATAAATCATTAATGCATATATTAGTAACATTTGTAACATAAACATTTGATTGGGTCCCAAATTTGATTTGTACCAGATCATGGTTGATGTGACATTTAAGTGCTTGTCAAATTTGATTCATTTTACAAGGAAAACATGTAACACACCACCGTTTGTCCTTGTGGTACACCATGACTTGGAGTTAACCCATCCTACAATCATATGGGCATAAAACACATAATATAAGAGGGACACATGATTCAATCCATTTCAAATGGTATATGGTCTTAAAGAAGCTATGCCTATGGAGTATATTGTATGTTGTTTAATGATTATGTGACTTGGTGACCATGAGTTAGTAAAATAAAGATTGATCTATTTAACTAAGATGGATGAGAATAAACAAAGGGATTATTAGATACATTAGATTAATAATATATGTCAAAAGGCATGGAATGATCACAACTTATGATCTAAATTTTTTAATCTAGAATAGGCAGTGTTATTATATAATAGTTGTTTCAAAGCATTTCCAAGGAATATACGCACTAGATGGAAATGACCCTACATTATTAAAGAAGTATCATAAAGGGTACCATTATGCTAAAATATTTACATGGAACCATATTTCCAAGACATATAAATGGTTATAATATTAAGCATTACTACCTTTAATCTCTATCCATATGCAAAAATTATGAGTGGGTGTTGAGTGACACTAGGTATTTAATGTTGTGTTTTTGTTTTGTTTTTTTATTTTGTTAGGTTAGAATGCTTTTAGAGTCTATTTGTAGTCTCACATCACAACTTCCAAAAAGAGGTTATGATCAAAAGGTGCAATCACATTCGAGTGATAGATCGTCAAAGATAGATAGATGCAACTACATTGATCTCAATTAAGTCTAAGAAAGTAGTGGTGATAATACAAGTATGGTATAAGGACCACTAACAGTCATGTAAGACCTTTAATGATGAAGTATTTCAAAATATTGTATCTTGTTCAAGGCATATCAAGTTGGGACATGATAGGTGGATTTATTAAACAAAGTGGCTAGATGAAGTGACATAGGGTCAAATCAAACACATGATATGGTGTATATTAAATATTTAGAAGACAAAAAGGTTACTATCAAAGACAAAATATAAATATGAGGAAGATCACTCATGCACATGTAGTCAGTGTATTTAAAGAGGCTGACAAGAGAAAATTTGGCATCAAAATCTATAAAAATAAGGGGATGAATAATTCCAAAACATTATATACTTTTGTGAATAAAATTATTCTACTATCTTCTCTTGATATACTCATGTGTGCAAAAATCAAGACCTAGATTTTGGTAGAACAAAGTAATCAAATAACATAAATTACAAGTATAGCCATGGATAGGACCCAGTTGTTGATCCCACTCATAAATGCATATAAATAATAAATGGGGATTTATATAGGTATTTAAAAAACCAAATACAATAACTTAGATCCCATTGACTATGTGGAAATGGCCAAAGTTACTTTCTTCACCCCAACAACACAACTAGGTGTACAAGAAAGATATCTTACACTTCAACATCCACTTCGAGGTTCCAATGTAGAGAGGTTAATCAGGTTACCTACATTTAGGAAACTAGATTATTCCATGTAGACATTGTTAAGCAAATACAATCAAGGGTCTATTCATTTTTCCAAAGATATCACCATCTGGATCAATGTGCAGACCATGGAGAGATCCATAGGCCTCCTGAATCATGAAAAATCCTTATTACCTTACAAGTCCACCACACTGATAATTATTTTAGTTGTTTAAGAGAATTTTCCTAATAGGTTAGGTAGAAGAACCATAATTTTCTCTACTTAGGACATTATAATGCACATTCTGGTAGAGTGTATAACAAAGAGGTTTTGGTAGATAATGAAATATGCCACGTAGGAAACAAAAGGAGTAATTGACATTATGTATTGCATGATACATTTTAATTAGAACTTTACTTGGACTAAGTTTCTCACATCCAAACTTAGCACTAATATCAAAAAGGTAATTTCAAATAACTCATAAATTTTATAATATTAGTTTTTGGTTTTGTTATTATGCTTCACCCAATGTAAGTCCCCACTAGGCTAAGTTAATGTTACTATAGACTTTTTTCTTACTATTGCCCTCACAAGAATCACTTGGACTAAGATAGGGAAATATTATGAGAAACTAGGGTGGTTTATCACATGGTGGATTGAGGCTCTAGATTTGATCAGGTCATACCCTTAAATTCCATAGGATGTCATACATTATTTAGGGCAACATGAATTAGTAACTAAGTTATATAATGGTATTAAAATTAAGGTGCATGAGTTGGCCACACCAACTATGACTCCATTTCAATTTTCATCACAATGGTTGAAGAACAAGATGAAGTATGAAGCTAGAGAACCCTATTCATGAGGTTAGTATAGCCTATTTAAACCAGCCTTTAAAGTGCACAATAACCTAGGTAAGAGTAAGAATAACCACATCTAGTTGCATAACCACATGCCTCACCATAATAGTATTCAACTCCACCATAATAAGGAAAAATCAAACAAAAGGGACTTGATCTGAGAGACTTACCACCACCATCCAAAAAGAGATCAAGGAAAACCAAGCCTTAGTTGGATAACCCACATATTCCAAGGATATATTATGAGTGTGATATTTTAAAGTTATGGGTTAATGAATAATAAGTTTTTCAATTCATGATCAAAGACATCAACCAAGAGGTTTATGATAAGGAGGAGGTGAAGGATTTTTTTTTATAGAAATCAGTGTGCACTTGCCAAGTGTGAAATAAGGTAAGTAGATACCTTTGAGTTAACATTTTAAAACCCCATCCACCTATTATTTTTGATATTATAGTTCAAGAAGAATCTCAACATGAACTTGATGAAAAAAATTCCAAATAGATCCAATAGCTAGTTCATTGTCTATATATAAAGTATATCCACCAAAGCAAGGGATCCAATTATAGCCACTTATTATCAAATAATGTACATATATGTTAGGCCTTCAACCACCATGAAAGAGTGTATATTATCTTTCATAGAGCTATCCATAACAATTAGTTAGTTCCCATCAGGTAAATTCTAGGGGCAAGAGGAGATACAAGGATACAATTGTCTCTCCCATCGAGTCTAGAAATATTTTTGTACATAGAGGTGTGGTTATGTAATCCAAATATTTGGAGAATTCACATTATGATATGGAAATTGATGATGTAGATATAGTAGAGGGACCTCCAAATACCACTGTGTTAGATCTAGAAAAATAAATGAAAGTTCTGTAAGATACCATAGCTCTTAAGGAGGAGGTTACAAAAAAAAAGAGAATAAATAGAGAAAACCAAATAAGAATAAAAATAAGAAAGAGGCCATGGAATAAGTAGATATGTAGGAAGCCCAATGTGCATAATAGGAAGCTGCACAATAATAACAAGACAAAAAACATGCTAAGGAGGAAGAATAACAAAAAAAGTATGAAGAAGATGAGGTTTGGAAAGAAGGTAGAAGAAGCTCAATATGAGAGAAAGAAATTCAAGGATGTAGAGGCAAAAAGGAAGAGAGAAAAAGAAGTGGAGGATATGTATAGATAAGTTGAGGAAGAAGAGGTTCAACAAAAAAAATAAAAAAAATTAGAGGATAAGGGAAAGGATTAGGAAGAGGTAGAATACAAGGATAAATAGGTAGAATCTATGAAACAAAATCAAATAGAACAAGAGGTGAGAGAATAAATATTCCAAATGATAGCACCAAAAGGAGGAGGAAGCCAAACATGAAGCAAAGGTGCAATCTGCCAAGGAAAAATCTAAGGTTTATGCCAAAGCTAAAGTGAAGGTTAATGCCAAATCTAAGGCTAAGGCTGATTCTAAGGCTATAATTATGGATAGATCCAAGGACAAAGAGGCAACCTAAATTCATGTTGATTTCATATCCAAGGCTTAATCTAAATCTAAGGCATAAATTAAAAAAAAAGGAAGCTAAAGAAAATTCAAAAAATAGAATAGACAATATCCCACAAGGATGCAACCTAATCACGTGCACCAGAGAGTACTTCACTATCAAAGTCTCACCCCTCCACCCAATGGTTATGGGATGTCCCTACAACATCAACTAATCACATCACTTTCTTACTTCCATTTGCTCAATTGATGCTAGATCTTAACACAGTCATAACCACATCTACCATGCTTACTCCCACTTCCATGGAGACATCTTTGGATGTTTCACAACTACCATTATTAGATAAAATTTAAGGAACAATTGTATTCTTAAAATTCATTATGCAAAAGGCTTCAGACTTGGAACATAATGTTTTTTTACTACACAAGGATAAATTAGAAGTAAAAAATCAAATTACTAAGGCTAGGTAGCTCATCAATTCTACTTTTCCTACTCTTGTTATATAATTCCTTAGTGATCAAGTAATGTTTAAGGACAAACAACTCACTAAATTACTAAATCAACTAACAAAGGATTGGGTAAGTGTATATAAATTAATCACACTAAACACCCAAGGGTAGGCTATCCATCCTAAAATGTAAGTCATTTGTGAACTACTAAAGTAATATGTACAAGTCTTGGATATTGCTACACATTAGGCTAAGGATATAACCCAAGGAATTCTTAATTAGAGACAACACCTTGAAAAATGCTTGGTTACTTTGAAACCAGAGTTCACAATGGTAGATAAATATAAAGATCTAATTAGTGATCAAATAAATACTAGATAAAAATTGACAAATGCATTTAAATAGTTTTTAGACACTAGGGATACCATGATGAAGAAGTTCTAGGTCTGGCAGAATGAGACAATACAAAACACATTTAGGACTATTCAATCCCAAAAGACTATAGATAGGTTGGATGATATTATGTTAGATATGTATATTAAGTTGTTAAATGATAGAGCCTTCCTTATCATCATAGAAGATGTCTAAAATTTTAGATTCATTTATATTACACTACACATTTTGCTCACCATGGTGCAAGAAGTACTTGATAATTGGAAAAGTCTCAAGTGTGATCTCTCATAGGTTAAACTAGCTATTATGCATATTATAAAATAACATAAGTTCATTCCACTATAGGATCTCTAAGAATTTTTTTAAAAGAGAAATATGGATACAAAGGTGTAATATAAGAAACCACAACCTACATAAGCATTTGGTCAAACTTTGGCTCCACATCCATAAAAGGTAAATGTGTAGTTCAATTTTTTTAGTTTAATAAAAAAATTATACTTTGTAACATAGTCATAAACATTAGGGGTCGGTCTAGGTTGGTTGAAAACACCTAGCCAGGATGACCCCCTAGTTAAGCTAGTCAATGGAAAACTAGAAATGCAGGGCAGGCAAAAATGTTGCTTAGTTGAAAACTTGAAAGGGTGGATAATTAGTGCATAAAGGGTTACAATTGGTAAATGACACCTAGAGTGATTAATCCCAAGATCAGATTTTAGATTTTTTCTTGTTATGAAATAACAATTTAAGTCCAAGAAAGTGTTGTACATGGAGCAAGGCCTCATAAAATCACAAGAGTATAATTTATGGACACATGTTTACATGGTATCATTTTTTCATCTATATGATCTTTTGGATGTATTCGATCTTGTTATCCAAGTGATAGATATAAGAATTTTAAGAGTATTTCATTTTGTATGCCATAAGGTTAGAATGTGAAGAGATAGATCCATGTAAAAATATATATATATAATGATCTGATGTAATGGAATATGTTTTTGATGTGTGGTAGAGATTAATAGACTAGTTCTATTATGTTTTTTCTAAGATTATTTTATTTATGCCTAGTACACAGTGTTTACTCTATTTTGTTTTAGCTTATTCTATCTTGTATTATGTTGTTTATGTTCCATAATTATTAACATTCTAGTTTATCTTTATATTTGTTGTTGTGTATATAATTGAATATTTTTAAAGTCGCTCATACTATTATGATTATTTTTCACTTATTTTTGTGCAATCTATCCATGTAATTAGCATGCTTTGGATAAATTCTAGGAAATTCTACTAACATACCTTGAACCTACACATTATTAGAATTTTCTTTCAAGGTATCTTTGATGAAATAGCTTGAAGGTTTTTTATTACCTTCAAGTTTACCCTAATGAATGTTTTAAAGGTATAAGGTATATCCTAGGAGATACCTTTCAAATTTGAATTAAGGTAACCTTGAATGTACTACAAGGCCCTTCAAGGTATCTCCTAAGAGATACCTTGAAAGGTCTTGTAGTACCTTCAATGGGTCTCCTAGTAGATACCTTGAACATGCACATGATTAGAATTTTATTTTAATTTATCTCCTAAGAGATATCTTTATGGGCCTTGTAATACCTTCAAAGTTACCCTTATGCATTTTTGAAAGGTACCTCTTAGGAGGTATCATTGAAGGTACTAAAATTCCCATGTATATTCTAGGATATACCTTAAAGGGTCTTGTATTACCTTCAAGGGTTCTCTTAGTAGATACCTTTAATATTCACATGATTGGAATTTTATTTCAAGGTATCTCTAAGGGGATACCTTGAAGGGCCTTAAGTACCTTCAAGGGGTCTCCTAGTAGATACCTTGAACATGCAGATAATTGGAATTTTATTTCAAGGTATCTCCTAGGAGATACCTTGAAGTGCCTTGTAATACCTTCCATGTTGATTGTAAAGGTAATTGTAATGGATTTGATATAAATGTGTATTGTGGGGGATAGTTGAGTTATGGCTATATGAGTGAATGTGTAGAGATATTCAGAAAGAATAAATAAAACACCTTCAATGGGAATGTAAATATATTTATTAATGTGAATCAATTATTTAAGACTTGTTCAAACATATATTCTCTATTTTATTTAGGTTTTGAGCTCATCTTTACATACCAATTTCATAAACTAAGTCTACAAATCATGAATATACAATTTAATGACATTTATCACATAAACATCTCATTGGGTTCTAAATTTGATGTGTAATAGGTCATGTTTCTTATGAAAATTAAACACCTATAAAATTTGAGCCCTTATATAAAGAAAACACATGGCACACCACCATTTATCTCATGTACACCATGACTTAGATTCAACCCATCCACATGTCTTTATTTTACATCATGTATGCCCCTTCTCATCCTTATAAATATGTGTCTTAGCATGCTGATTAATGTAAAACTTATATAGTTTGATTATATTTAGGAAATGCAATTTTTATTCAGTAATGGTGGATAAGGAGCAATAAAGTAAATGATATACAATGCATTTATGTAGTAAAGATGCTTAGGGCAAGCAATATGAGTTAAAAATGTGTATGTAATAAACTAAAAGGAAGGATTATAATGTCATTAATCAAGGATATTAAGGCATAAATGAATATTCCTAATGTTAGATCTACTTGGAAACCCAATTAGTCACACAATTAGCCACCCAATTAGTCAATCAATCAGCCTTTAAAACTTCTTTATAGTTTTTCTTCATCTTCCTAGATGATTTTGCATCTCTTTTGTTCATGTTTAGAGATACCTTTCTAAAGTATATATCTATAATATCAAATTTAATATCCAAATGATCAAAGTCTATAGATATATTGTCGATGTCTATAACTTCCCTACTAAGTTTTGTAGCTTGACTATTAAAGCCTATAGTTATCTTTGTTATTGGAGTCCACAACTTACATGTTAAGGTATATATATTTATTGTTGGAATATGTAGCTACCCTATTAAATTATGTATCTTTGCTATTAAATTCCATAAATACCTTGTTAAGGTCTATAGTTAGACTATTGAAGTTTATAGTTGGGTTGTAGGACTATGGGGCGAACATAAAACCTAGTAGGCCCAAAGTTGCTACATTAATGACCCCTAACCCTCCTATTAAGTATATAAAATTATCCTTTGTTAAAATATTAATAAATATATCATCTAGATATTGATATGACTTTCACAAACTAAGCTCTGTTACATGATTTTTAGTTAATTTTCAAATGAAGTGATACCTGATTACAATGTGTTTAATCCTAATATGGAAGATGGGGTAATTTGATAATGATATGGAGGAGATATTATCACAAAATGCCATAGAATCTCTTTACTTCTCCTCATGAAAATCTAAAAGTATCCTTCTTAACTATATAGATTAGCTTGCTACTGCATTGGCTACTATGTACTCCACTTCAGATATGGAAACTGAAACTATAGGTTATTTATTTGAAACTCAAGATATGTCTCATAACCCAATATGAAATACTTACCTTAAATTTCTCTTTTATTTATCAAGACAATAAACCCAATCACTATCTATGTATCCCACTAGATGAAACTCATCTTCTATTGTATATAAAACTCCGTAGTCTCCTATTCCATTTAGTACCTTAATATCTTTATACTTGCTTGCCAATGTGTCTCTTTTGGTATTTTCATGAATCTAGATATGAGGTTGACTGCATACATAATGTCTAATATAGTTTTAGTCAAATACATTAGGATTCCCACTAAGCTATTGTATAGTGTAAGGTCAATATTATTGTTATAATCATCTTTACACAAATTCAAACTTATCTCAGCTAGTATAGATATTGGCTTGCTATCCAACATATTAAATCCCTCCAATACATCCTTTGCATACTTAGATTGGCATATAAATAGTCCACTATCCAATTAATTGACTTCTATCCCAAGAAAGTACTTGAATAAACCTAAATTAGCCATTTCAAACTCCTTCATGGTTATTTTGAATTCTCTTATTGATTGATTTACATTTTGGTGAATATTAAACCATCTACATATAAAACTACAATCAAAATATCACCTTTTCTTTCTTTTATGTAGAGTGTGGGCTCACTAAAACTTTTACTAAAGACATTTCTCAATAAGTACAAGTATATAAGGATGTACCATGCTCTTGGGGCTTGTTTTATCCCATACAGTGCTTTTTTTAGCCTATATACATTTTTATCATGATCGAGAATCTCATATATAGTTTTTTGTCCCATATAAACTAAATGATTAAAAAAATTTCTCCACTCCACAAACTCTTTCTCCAAATTGAAGGATTCAAGAATTTTCAAATATAAACACTACTATAATAAATTTATTTGGTGGCTACAACTACTAAGTGCAGATCTATGTAGGTAGGTAGGAAGGAAGAATATCATATTTTAACACTCTCCCTTATTATTGACCTTCCTATAATGATCTAAAAAACTTTTATCAGACCTAAAACCTTTGTATCTTCTCTTCATCTACCTAGATGCTTTTGCATCTCTTATGTTCATGTCTGGAGCTTCCTTGTTGAAGTTTGTATCTGGGCTATCAAATTCTATAACTAGACTCTTAAAGTCTATAGCTATCTTATTAAAGCCTATAGTTGGACTATTAAAGTCTATAGCTATCCTTTTAAGGTTTGTAACTTTGTTTTTAGAGTTTTTATTTACTCTATTATGGTCTGTAGCTTTGTTTTTGGGTAGCTACCTTATTAAGGTCTATAGATTTTTTGTTGGAGTCCATAGCTACCTTGTTAAGTTCCATATCTAGACTATTGTGTTGGAAGCACAATCACTAAGAGGGGGGTGAATCAATGTCCTTAATACTCTTTTAATATAACTTAATTATTAATTCATTACCATTCATTAATAAATATTAAACTAATATACATAAGCATGAATAAAACATTAATCAGGAAAATAAATGCATAAACAACCATAACAAATCATAAGTTAGAAACCCTTAGGGGTGATAAAACCCACTATAAAAAATACTGGATAAATATTTCTATATAAATTTTAATCAATATTTATCTGAGCACCAACCCATCAACGAGAACCAACCCAAATTCACCAAGTACCTACTTATTTTTAACAAGCACCAACTTACTAGGAAGCACCAACCCCCTTGTTGATCAAGTACCCACTCAATAGACACTATGATGACTCAGCACCCACTTAGCCACCTCTCTCTCTCTCTCTCTCTCTCTCTCTCTCTCTCTCTCTCTCTCTCTCTCTCTCTCTCTCTCTCTCTCTCTCTCTGACATCAATGTCATACTTAGTCTTCTATCTTCTCTCTCTCTATACAGTAACTACCTCATCATGACCTTATCAACATATTCATATCGATAATACACCTTTGATCATCTATGAAAAACTCATATTTTTTTAATTCCCCTCTTTATCCTTGTTATAATATTTAATATATGATGGTCCTCTTCTTAAGCTCTTCACACACTTTTATTCCTCTCAAACTGGCCTCTAGCCTTCTTTGCTCAATTAGCCCTCTTCTTGACTTGATTAGTCATATAACCTTGATAATTATATTCATACCTTCCATTATATATTAATAAAACCTATCTTATATATTACACATGAAATCATTCTAATCCTCCTTGTGATCTTTTATTCTCTTTCACACTTGCTTTTCTAACACTCACAAATAGGCCTAATTGGCCTTGATTTTATACAAGTCACTTGCTCTCACATACCTTGATAATCCATGTACATTTTAAAACTTATATTAAAATTTAAATATGTCATATAACATGTATTAACATGAATAAAAAAATACATTATGTCATCCATATCTTAAAAAACCAAACTCTCATTTAGGCTTTAAGGAAACCTAATCCCATTAGGCATTCATTAGAGCACATTACACTTAGTTTTCTTGGAATTATTACAAAATCCATAAATAATAATAAAATTAAATCAAATATAACTTAAAAAAATTCAATATAGGTCCACAACACATTTTAATTCCATCCACCACTTGAACCTTTTCTCAAAACACTATTCACAATAGGCATGTGCATACAAAAAAAATCATCTTGAACAACTCAAGAATAAACACCATTTTTTAAAAAAAACATGGAAAAAAAATTAAATATATAGAAACCTAATGATGTCAGGTTCATCAAAAAATTCATTATATGCTTCAAATTAGGGTATACAAGGTAAAACTCTTCTCTACAAGTAGTCCACTTAAAACTGCCAACTAGCCTCAAAACATAGTCATGGAAAATTTGAAATTATAATACCTGATTGAGCATATTAAATGGATTTAAATGAATTAAAATTATCTTATAAAATAATTATAACATTTTAAAATAAATATATCATAATATCTAATGGAAATTATTGGTCTTGTAGACCAATCTATTGACTTTCTCTCTTATAGACTTCACTCAACTAGACAAGCAATTTTGTCTTCAATGTTAAAACCTATTATAATTAATTCCAAGATTCTCCAAATACTAGATAAATAATTAAAATCTAATAAAATTTCTCATCATTCACTTCAATCCATCACTCTTTATGAAATTACATCCCTGATCACCTTATTGCTTATGCCTAGTTTTTGTACTATTTTTCTCTATTAAACCTCCTAACGACTGACCCATATGATCACAAAATTAAAAAACTTGAGAGATATAACTTTTACATAAAGCTTAATTTAAGTAAACTACAAGTATCAGACTTTTACCTCCATCTATTTTCATGCTTTGTCTTGGTCAACTCTGGCTGCTATAGTAAACCTCTAAAAAAGCACTTTCCTATAGGGTCCACTGACTCATTTAAGAAATAAATCACACTTAGAGGTACCTAAGAGATTTTAATAAAACCTAAAATAATTTTTATATCCATACCAAACCATTCTAGGAACTTTTGACCAACATTTTCAACATTGGTTCATTATTAGGGTTCTTTGAGGGTTTAGACCATCTTTTAGTCTTAACAATCATTCATAAAGATTAGTTCCTCTTTATAGAAAATAATGCTTATAAATTTGATATATAACCCTTAAAAATCTATGATGAATATATTATATCATCATTTAGATGCTACATGTGCCCATGAGCACTCAAAAAACCTTCTCAAGTAGATAACTCTTCATCCTATGTACTTGAGAGACCTTGAAACACTTTTTCAAGCCTTTCCTTGAAAACCATGAATTGAAGATTTATACACATAATTAAAAAAACTTTATTAAACTTTATTAATGCTCACATACTCATAATTTCCTTTGAAACTAATATTGATACCCCATATGGCCACTGTCTCTTTTGTTTCTCTCTAAGCCTTTGACCTATAGGTCATAATAGGTCTTAAAGCTGACCTTCTCACTAATATCCAAGATCTCAACATTTCATGTAAAAACTAAAACCTATATCATGCTCAAATACTATTATATATTCATCATATGTCTTATCAACAACTCATGAGATCTCATTAGGCCAAGAAGGATCTAGATTAAGTCTAGTTACAGACTTGGACTAAATTACTTACCCTTGTAGGCTTCACCTTGAAAATTTCTTAATTGTTCCAATGCCTCTTATGTATTCTCCATAAATCTCATACAATCACTCTAATTTTAAACTTTAATAGAACATCTTTTTAGCTTCATAGAGCATCTTTGGAGCTTCTTACATAGATATTTGAAGCTCGATTAAAGATCTTCATAACTCACTCAGAGCATAGTTAGAGATACTTATAGATATATTCAAAGCTCAAATATGTATCTTTTTAGCTCACTCAAATCATCTTCAAAAGTTATTACATGGATCTTTAGATCATATAACTTCTTCAAGACTCACTCATTTCATCATGCTACCTACACATACCTTCTGACAAGGTCTAGATAAAATTTTTAAAGATAGTTGACACTTGACATACTGACATGTACTCACTCATGCTGATCATCAATGATATTTTTCAAGGTAACATAAGAAAACTCTTCAAACTTTACTCTCATATAGCAACAACACTCACTATGTTAGAAAAGTAAGTCATCATACACACACCTCAAAGCTTACTTGACCATGCACCTTCACAAGAACCTTTGACATCAATGACAACATCAATTCCAAAAATAAACAATCAATGATAATTCTCAATAATCTCCCCCTTTGTCATTAATGGAAAACACACTCAAAAAACTATGGTAACTACTCTTGATGGCAACCATCTCATCTCCTAGATCTGGATCTTGCCTTTTCTCACCCTTTATGATCTTTATCCCCCTTTAAAATTAGTTAAAAAGGGTCACATAAAAATATAGTAATCATACTTTATACCCTTGATCTGATACTATCTATCAAAAACACTAGATGACACATAATTTTTAGAAGTTATGGTAGCCACTCATGGAAACTTCTCTTAATAAAGTCATATCTCCCAGCTATTCCATAAAAAACTCTTAAAATAGAATTTATGAAGCATCTTAGACACATGATAATTATAAAACATGAATACCTCTATTGTGATATCAAAAGCATCCACTCTATTTGTCAAAGAACTCATATCTATCTATCTCCCCCTTAGACAAAGCATATATCCCTTAATTGAACTAGAAACTCAAGATCAATTACGTTCCTTAACATGACTGATGAATATCAAAATCTTGATCACATACTAGAATACCACACTTTTTGATGAGGTATTTAACCACACAAATCTCATAATGAGTTAGCCTCTAATATTTTATGATATCAATGGAGGTGAGCTCCACTCTAGGGCATGAGTTACAAGTATGCAGTCTTAACAACCAGTTGATGGAATAATGGGTAGGGCATGTAAGTTATTAACAAATTTTTTGGATGGAGGGGTGGTATATTAAAAATCAAATTAAAATATATATGAGTTGGATGGATGGTTGGTTTATATTCTAAAGTGGTTAGGTCTCAAAAATAAACTCAAAAAAAGGAGGGAATGGTAAGGTAAAAATTAAAGGCTCTGTGGTCTTCAAGAATCACTTCCCTAGCTAATTCCTAAGTGGAAAAGTGATTTAAAATCCTATGATTATTATTAGTATATATTTCACACACATAATTATACATGGTTAAGAAGTCTAGGGGAATAATAATATAGGAAATCCATAGGCCTCAGTCATAGGTTTCTCCTTTTAGGGTAGTTATTGCACATAGAAGACTATATCAAAGAAAAACACTTATACACACTTAAAATTATGAATCAATAAACTTAACTATCAATAATAAATGTATTTATCAATCATTCAATAGTTATTTCACATGTAAGACTAGCATATTAATTAATATAATCAATAACTCATTCACAATTTTTGTACACTAAGGATCATTGAATCATACAACCAAATAAATAAAATCTAATTACACAAATAGTGGAAAGAAAAATGGAAAACACATGAGTGGACAACCAAAATTTCTTTTCTCCTATATATTGAAAATTCTTTGACAAATCATAGCTATGTATTGCAATTATTTAAATAGACTTGGGGAAAGGGTCACCTCATCCTTCAAGTTCATGTAAAATTTGTTACATGTCATAGTTAGAACTTGATTTCTAACTGCAGTAAAAAACCATATAGATTTTATCTTATAGTTGTTAATAGCTAAGTTATCCCTTACAAAAATCATGCAACATGTGCATGTGTATAAAGATGATTTAGGAAAATTTACAATAAGGTTCAAACTTTATAAGAAAAATACAAATATATACAATACATATGCCATTAAAAAAACATTCATGCATGAAATGTTATCCTTTCAAGACCGTGTTGCCTATGTAGATGGATGGACCTTATTCATCATAGTTTTGGAGGTTGTAGCATCAATGTGTAGATATAAGTAACAACTTAAGCTTGCTTCTTCTTCAATTTAATCTCCTACCAACAATTATGAAAAATGTCATGCTACTATCAAATTATGTCTAAGTTCAATAGAGTTAGTCTATGTACCCTATTGACCTATCCTATGAGCCTTACATGCTCTATTTTGGTCACCTAGAAGTTCATCTTGAAGATCTTAACTTCACTAAACTTTTATGTCTTCTAATGATGACCCATATAGACTTTGCTTGAAATTTTCCATGGCCTCTTCAATGAGTTTATCAAAATTGATCTTACTGATTAATTTCTATGTAGTGTCTTTTACCTTTGATAATTTCAAAACATTCAAAATTTGAAGAACTAGGGTCTTTTACTCTTGATACTTGGGGGAAAAAGCTTTGGCTATTGTCCAATATTCCTAAGCTTCTTCCATCTTAATGAATACTATGTTGAGGGAATTATATGCCTCTAGTGATGTCATGAGGTCCAAATGGATGTAAGCCTTATGGCCTATATAAACAATCAACATCATTAATTTATTTCAACTAAACTTAAAAGAATTAAACAATTCATGATTTTTTGTAGCATGTGGGGCTAATTCAGCCCTCATGAATTATATCACTTCCAAAGAGTTATAACATTTCAAACATGCCTCTTGCACCTCAACCTTCATGCTAGATAGTATGTGTATAGTCTTCTATAGTTCCTTCAATTATTATATCTTAGCCTCCAATTCTTTTCCAGACATCTCTATTCCCTCATGGATTCCCACCATGGAATCCTTTTGTGCCTCAACAAGGCATCTAAATTAATCATCATAAGGAGATTGTCCTAGATACCTATTTTATCTCTTTTTGAGGGAGAAAACCTATTTCCTCTCCTCAAAAATCAACTCCCTACTAAGTTCATCTTCTATCTCCCTCTTCTTCACCCTTTAGATGCTTTTGTTTGGTTTTTCAAATAAGGTGGTAAGAAAGGGGAGCTCTATAATTTTAAAACTAAGCATTTCTGAAGTCTTGGACCTTAAATTTATGGTCCATGGAGGAATTATTAATTGATTAATGTCTATTTCCTCTGAGGTTGTAACCACAACCTCTTCTTTAGCCTCCTTAGTTGTCTTTTCTTCTTGGATACTTTGATAATGGTGTTAGGTAAGGAGGGATAGATGATCTTATACCAATCTAATCCACCAAATTAGGGGAGTGGATGGACTGTGACTATTTGTGTCTTTGCCCTTTTTCCTTTGCTCATAATCATAGTGACGGTCTCTTGAGATGGAGTGGTTGATGGCATGGGGAGGGTAATATTGGTGGATTAGACATGAATCTTAGGGGTAGACATAGTTGTTTCCACCTTCTTGGATGCTATTTTCCTTTTTAGTGATCTAACAGTGGTAGTTCTAGAAGGAATAGAAGTACAGGCTATGATGGATGTGGATGGCATGGGAGTGAAAAATGGATCAATGGATGTGGATGAAGCAATAGTAAAAATATCCTTCTCAACCTTTAGGGTGATTAAGGGGTAATTTAGGAAAGAAGTGGTGTTGAATGGATAATTAGAGGTAGAAGTGAGAACTTCCACCTTAGGGGTTCTCAAAATAGAGGATATAGATACAAAACCAAAATTGGGAACAAAAGTAGAAAACAAAGAAGTGGTCTTAAGAACTTGGGCACCTATGGTGTCTTCCACAACCCATGATTTTAATTTATTAGCTTCAAGAATCAAAGACTTAGTTTCTTCTAGTTATGCTTCCTCATCAGAATCTTCTTCTCCATCTAATTCAACTATTTCCTCCTCTCCTACTTGTTGGGACATTATAGATAGGCTTTGAGATTGTTAAAATATAGGACTATATGTGGGAGTCTTGGGTTTCTTGTAGAAAATGGTAGTATTTTGATATGAGGAAGAGCCTTACTAGATCAAGATAATTGCTTCATCTATTGATACCCCTAAAGATGTGTAATTTTATGCCTAGGGAATAGTTGTAGTCATTTGAACTATACCATCTACTGGTTGTTCCTATCCTTTCTCTTCCTCATCAGAGGAATCCAAATTTATGGGGTCTCTTTGAGCTCCCTTGGGGTTAGGTTCACTCACCCTAGGTTATTTTTAAATAGGAATCATCTTAAGAGGGAATCACTATGATGAAATTCCCTACCCCTTTAATTTCTCTGTAGACTAGCCCTTCCAAAAGTTTGATTCTATCCATCATGCATAAAGTGGCATTCTACCATCTAATTATCTCATAAAAATTGAAGGTTCTTGTTAGATCACCCTCAAGTGATCCTCCTTTAAGCCATAATTTTTTTCTCTTTCCAAGACTTCCGCATCATTTTGTGCATTCATGAACAAGAAGTCATAAGAATAATGATCATGATTATAGGGGATATTAAAGCCTTGTATGTGCTTTTGGATGGCTCCATGGGGATCCCAATCCTTGTGTGGAAGTGTGGGGAAATGGTAACTCTTCCTATTTCCATTGATGTCTTTAAAATATTTCCTCATGGTATATACCATTCTACCAATGACCAGGTGGTTACCAAAGAATGTGATTTTATTTATCTTGGTTAGGTCCTCCTCTATGCTCCACCATAGTTGGAAAGCAATTTCTTGCTCAATGAATTTTTTGGGTAGGTACTTTAGGAGGCATAGGGTATGAACCTTGTTTCCCTAGATCATAATAATAGTGTAATCCAAACACATAAAATAGTCACCTTTTATATAAAACATCTTCAAAATGCTATATCTGACCTTGGCTATTGGTGAACCATGTATAGCTTGCCAAAATTGAGGATAAACATCCTCAATAATCCTTACCATATTCTTAGTGTAGGTATAAATGTGTATAAATGGAAATTGATCATAGATTCTATTTTTGATATAATAGATGGTTGGGATTCATAGCTCACCAAGGACTCTGTAAACTATTACCATAATGGAATATAATATATATGACATCATATAAAAGTGTCCTGAAAGAGTGTGCCACTTGTCTTTCTAGATAGCCTGCTCTCTCAAATGAAAACTAATAATCTCCCCCAATATAAATGTGGCATCACAGGTTAACATCATGTGTAATAATGGAACCTAATTAAAATGGAAAAGATGGATATTGGGAATGTTGTAGAGTCTATTGAGTAGAGTCATGCCTATCCACACCCCCATCCTAAACTTGTTAATAGGAGTGGAACCCTTAAAATTCTTACCTTTGAATGTAATTGTCTCATTCAAAAAAATCCATGAAGATAATAACTTATCCATTGTATTATGTTGATTCCAGTGTACTAACTTGTGCTTATCTAAGTAAACATCTAGTGTTAGAAATGATAAATACCTTTGGAAATATACTCCCATGATGCATGTTACAATTTTTAGGTTACCAATATGATGAAGGAAAACATATTTCATAACTTTTCCTACAAATAACAAGTCATGAAGGAGGTCAATGTATGGCATCACCTCAGGCTTGGTAGCAACAAAATACAATGCATGTCTTTTAATTTTTAATAAATCCTTGATGAAAACTCACTCAGAGGGAGATAAATTTCCACTCAACGAGAATATGTCTACAAAATTTATAACATCCCATAGCTCTAAATAATTTGCATACTTGTTGTCATAAATGGAGTCATCAAATACTATTTCCAAACACTCTATTGAATCCTTGATAAAAAAAAATGGTGATGGTGAAACTACTCCTCTAAATGGCCTAGTTTAGGATGCCATTGTTCCTTATGTGTAATTGGATGTGATTATAGTCTTCATTATGTGCTCTACATGCTCTATGAATAATTCATGTTTCCACTAGTCAATGGTTTTATACATAACACTCTCATATAGTATCTAGGGAATTTTTTGTGTCAAATAAAAGTAGACTTTGAGTGAAATTTTGTCTATAAAAAATGAAGGATTCAATGACTACACATTATTTATATAGCTTTTAGCATTGAATACTAGTTCATGTGTCATAAATGCCAAATGTTTACCTATTTTTTGTTTTATGCATATTTCAAATTTTGTTAGTTCTAGTTGGCATGTAGCTTTAGCAAACTATTAGGAAGTAATTTTTTATTTTATTTGGGTAAGTATGTCAAGTCTTTGGGCACTCAAGAATTGGGTATTAGGCTTTGTGTTGGGATCGGTCTTTATAAAAAACTTGAACAAAAACCCTGAAGACCTAATTCCCATGGGACAAAATGTCTAGAAAAAATGTCTAAAGTGTATATATAAATCTTTATGATCCATCAAAAAAAATTTACTACAAAAATACTCAATACCAAAGGTTTTTCAGATAGAATGTCTAAAACAAATCCTGAATGAAAAGTCCAAAAAAGATAAGTCATTTTGGGATAATTGTCTTAGACAAAATGCCTGAACAAAAAGCCCAATAACCAAATACGTTTGAAACAAAATTAATGAAGACCAAAAAGTCCCATTTAATAAAATATTCAATGAATAAGTGCTGATGAATAATTATCATATAATTTTTTGAGCAAAAAACCCAAAAAAAAAATAACTCAAAAACCAAACCTGTCAAATAAAATCTCTGAACAAAAGGCCCAATGACTAAGTCTCCAGATAAAATAAGTCCTAAAAACCTCCATAGTTAAAAAACTCTCAAAAAATTATTGAAATATTTATTCCATAAAATACATATTACCATGCTAAATTTCTAAATTGTTCTAAGTATGAAGGTTAAGAATCAATCTATTTAATAATTTTCAAAAAACATATAGAAGAAAGCCTCAATTAATAAGGCCAAAATCTGAAAAGAGTGGGTCCCCATTTTTTTAAGAAGAAAATGTGGATGTTGGGTACAAAAAATGGTGACTTACATAGGGAATTCTCATGAGTATCTGAGACCCCAAAACTTTGATTAGTAATCTCAAATCAAATATGAGTTATGTCACAAAACAAATGCAAAAATCAAAAATATGAAAGAGGCTCCTAAGAAGATTCACACAACATACTTGCCTTCTTATCCTTGGATCTATGTGTGTTTAAAGTAAAGTTAATTTAACCCTTATTATGATGAATTTTTCAAAATATTGATGAAGTTGTAGGTTTCATTGTAGTTTCTATTAAAACTTATTAAAATTAGAGGAAGCTCAGTTATTACTCTTCTACTAGCTAGGTGTTCATAGCCCTAATAGAGATACTTTGGGTTTCCTGTCTTCCTTTTCCTTCTTTCTCTATATCATGATGCATAGTATATTGACCTTATTTCATCATGTGAGCCTTTTGATTTTCTTTAGATATTCTCTTGTCTTTGTTGATACTTTTGAACTTCATTGGTTCTTTTCTTCTTTTATTTTTTATTTATTTTAATGGAAGATGGAACCCCTAGTGAGGTGGTATAGTTATAAAAGAAATCATTACCAAAATGTCCCTACCAACTACATTTATACCAAGAATTATCATTTCCAACAAGTTTTTTATGTAAAATATATGCCTGATATAATGAAATAATAAAACATTATAAATTTATAAGAATTAATTTGATAACAACTTGCACCTCCCTGCTAAAAATATTTAATTGTGAAACAATCCAAGATGGTTCATTATTGTCTACATTCATCCTAAAGACTATAAACACAAAAATAAACCCAATTGGTGAACAGGTCCCAAAGTGGATTTTTTTTTCAATTTCCCCCTTTTTACATGTCTATTTAAATATAAGATAAGGGCTCATCTGGTTTGAATTTTATATTGGTTATATAAGAGTAAACACAATTTATAATGCCATGGGAAACAACATATCATCTACTCTATAAATCATGAAACTAACCTAAGAAAAATAGGAAGTTAATCCAAGAAATCAAGAAATCTAATCTAAGAAAGTAGGAAATCTAATCTAAGAAAGCAAGAAATCTAATCTAAGAAAGGAGGATATTTAACCTAATAAAGTAGTAAATCTTACCTAATCCTACCTCTACCCTAAATTTCATCAGTGGGTGATACTTTTAGATGGCACAACCATGAATTAATGCTTTAAAAATTACCCATTGACTAGATATATGGGTTGATTTCCATATAAGTCCTTTAGATGAAATGCATTATTACCTAGGATCTTATAAATATCATATGGTCCAATCTATAGTGGGTTAAATTTCTCATGTTGTTATTTATTTTCATAGGCTTTATCCTAAAGAAGCACCAGATCTGAGATCCTAAATGCTTTGACTTTTTCTTTCTTATCAAACCATCTCTTGAATATGTCATGTTATTTTTTGAATGTTTGTAAGGCTTCAGTCATTGAACACTCTATTTCTATTATGTCCAAAAGTTGAGACTCTACTTTATCACTTTATTCCATGTAATATTATATGAATTGATATGGTGATAGTTTCAACATGAATGGAAATATTGGCTTGCATCCATATACCAATAGATAGGGTGAAGCTTTAAGGGATTTCTTATATCTAGTTTAGTCTACCCAAAGAGCATACTTTAATACTTTGTGCCAGTCCCTAGGATTATCCCTAGCTAATTTCTTGATTGCATCTATTAGGTTCTTCATTGATTTTACATGTTCATTTCCATGGGGGTAATGGTTAGAAGATGCTCTGATAGTGATCTAGTTATCATGTGTCCACTTAGTTAATTCTATTGATATGAAAGCTGGTCCATTATCATAAACTAGTGAAATAGGGGTACCAGATCTAGTTGTGATGTGTTCCTCCAAGAAGTGAATCACATCTTGTACTCTACAATTATTTATGGCTATGACTTCAATCCATCTAGTGTGATAGTTTTTAAAAGTGAGTAAAAATTTATGGCCTACCAAATAATTTGGGTTAATGACACCAATGAAGTCTAAACCCCATTAGACAAATGGTCTTCCTTCAATAATAGGTTGTAAGGGTATTGTTGACCATATTTTGCCCAACAGGCCAAAAATTGGTCACCCTCTGCCCCTGTTATGCTAGGCCATTTTTATTTTTGATTTTGCATGAATCTGGCAATTTTTACAGACTCTACAAAATTTCTACAAACTCTGCAAGTTTTGGATTTCTACAGACTTAGCAAGTTAGTCCTTTGGCACATGAAGGATCATTCAAGGCTTAGGTTTGATTCTTTGGTTTAGTTCAATGGTTCAATGGCCTTTGGTTTAATGCAGGAGTCCATTGCTCAGATCATTCGGCTTTGGTTCAAGTGGCTCAGTGCGCTTCATTGAACTATTGAATTGGCTCAATCATTTGGTTCAATGCTTTGGTTTAATGGATGATTCAATAAAAGGACTTGATGACTTTTGCTGAGGATGGTGAAGTCCCAAAAGTTGTCAAATGTACGCAAGTGAACTAGCCATTGGGTGACGGCTGTGTGAATGTCAAATTTAATGCAGTGAAATATCCATTTGTTTTTGGAACTGTTTGAGTGTTAAGCATGGAAAAGGCCCAAGGAATGCAACAACCTACCTAGAGATGGACCAAGGGCTAAAAGAGCCAAGAAGAAGACAAGGTAGGGGAAAGACAAAAGTACCAAGTGTAGGGCAGGCAAATAGTCCAAGTGGCAAAGGGAAGCAGTGATTTAAGAAGTTATTTTAGCAGATGATACAGTGCCTACAAATTAACCATTGGGAGGCACAATCAGCTAGTAATGCAACTAGTTTTCTTCATTTCACATTTATGAGTAGAAAAACCATGTAATCACCTTGAAGAAGTGGCCTTACAAGTAGACAAAGGGCATAGCTCATTGATGTTTTGAGCAGCTTGCTCTTCCCAATGCTCATAAGGCACATGGGCTACTCATAGAAAATGAGCACCAAAATCCTTCCTTAGAAGTTCCAAGTTCTCTTCATCTTTCTATAAATTTTAAACTTCTCTTGGGCTTGTAAGGTAGAGCTCTACCAAAAATTTACCTTCAATCGAAACATAGCATTTTTACCCCCATTCTGAGTTTTTACATCTTTAATATGTGTTTATGCCTTGATTCTATGTTAAGTCATTTTTTTAAATGCTTTTGTAGAATGATTTCAGCACGTCTAGTGCATTTTTGAGTTTTCCTTTTATGGGTCTGTCAGAAGTGTCCCTAGAGGAGTATAGGTGAAGTGGATAGGCTACTGCAATACATCTCAGAATGCCTCTAGTAGTTATTTCCTCCCTATATCTCTATAGACCCCTGAACCACTTATGCAGAAGGTTTTCTCATGATAGATGAAGTGTATAGGCATTGGTTCTCAGTGAAAAGTGTATGTTTGGGCCTGAGTGGGTCACATTTTTCTAGTGTATCACCTTTTACTTTTTAGGCTTAGGCTTTGTTTTTAGCATCTCTCTCTCCCTTTTCATCCCCCCATTTTTTCATTTTATTTGTTAGTAGTAGGAGAAACCAGGTCCTAAAAGATACATCAAAGGGAGCTAGCCCTCATCTAGAGACTCTCCCCTCCAGCTTCACCTGTCCCACAAGTGAGAAGGGAGTTTCCATTATTACGTGAAGAAGGTAGGAGCTCGGCCTCCTACCAAGGGTGCAATCTTTTATGTCAATAGGTATTGTAACATGTACTTCCCTCTAAGCTAAAGCTTGGAATTCATGGCATGTTTTCACATAAGCATGAGCATTCTTGAAAACTATTGGCTATTTGTAGCCCATTCTTAAAATCTTATGGGATGTGGTATTCCCTGATGGATGACCACTACCTACCTTATGATTCAATTTTTTGATAATCTCCTTAGCTTCCTCTATAGATATGCACCTATGGTAAATGTCTTCATAGTTTATTTTATAGACAATTCCTTTTGTGATCATGTAATGAGCAACTTTTAGCCTCAACTCTCTCCTTTGTTCTCTATTGAGTTCTAGGGAACAAGTACCTATAATAAAATTTTGTTAATTTGTGAGTTTAACATTCTCCCTTAGATACCTAAGCTTCACATACCTCTTCAACATTGATACATGGATTAGGTTCAATCATAATTTGAAAATTGCCTTGACCCTAAACAATCTTTATAGGCTTGATTTATATGCCAAATTTTTTTAGCTTTACCATCCATTTACATTTGCACTCTCCTAATTCATTCTATGATAAGGTGAGATTGATATCAATATTAGGCATGATGGAAATAGTCTTATTCCTCAAGATGTAGTTTTAAAATTTCTTCACTGCTTTGATAAGAGTTAAGATTTGTTTATCAATTATGGAGTACCTAAGTTATGCATCTTTCATATTTGTTCTCATAAATGCAATCAAATGTTTAGTTTCATATTTCTTATATGTTATAATAATACCAATTGTATGTTTTAAAGTGAATGAGTAAAAGTATAAATACTTCATGAAATTTGGACTAATTAGCACTAGGGTCTGAGATATTGCATCTTAATGTCTTGGAAAGACTTTCTATCCTTGACTATCTATTTTATTTTGGCACCCTACTTGAACATTATATTTAGGGTCCCAATAATTTTTACAAATCCTAAGATAAACTTTCTTATGATGTTAATCTTCCCAAAGAATGACTTGAACTCATTCTTACTATTTGGTGGTGTAATCTTTCAAATTCACTAAATTTTATATGGATGAATAATGATCCCATATTTTGTGATGATATGTCTTAAGATTTTTCCTTTAGTCACTTCAAAAATGCTCTTATTTGGGTTTAGTGAGATACCAAACCTTCTTAACTTCTCAAATATTAACTAGAGATGGCCTAAGTGGTCATTCTAATTCTTTAAAAAATAGTAAAATCATCCATATATATGATTATGCATTTTCCTATTAATCCTCTAAATACATAATCGATGGCTCTCTAAAATATGGCTCTTGTGTTTATTAGATCAAATGGCATCCTCCTATATACATAAGTTCCCCACTTCATAGTAAACACAATCTTCATCTTATCCTCTAATTGTCCCAATACTTGATTATAACCTAAAAATACATCCAAAAAGGACATCATTTCAAAATCACTTACTATCTATATCACCTCATCCAAAGAAGGCATGAGATAGTTGTCCTTTTTAGAAGACGTGTTTAATTTCCTAAAATCAACACATAATCTGATCTCATCATTATTATTTTTGAATGGGACCAAATTGGCCACCCAAGTATAATGTTTGATTGGGAAGATGATTCTTGCACTTAATAGCTTCTCCACTTCTCTTTGAATGAGGGGATTGACTAGTATCTACCTCTATCTAAATAGTTTATTGTCTAACTTCAGAGGAATTTTATGAGTGATAACCTGAGGTTCATAAACCTTCAAGTTTTAATATGTCTAAAAAATGACATCTATATATCAAATGATTAAATCTTTCACTCATTGTCTTTCTTGTGGGGTACAACTAAGGCCAATCTTAACATATCATGGGCTCTGTTCATGTCCTAAATTTTCCCTTTTGAAGTTAGATTCATTAACCATGGGTTATATAAGCTACTAAACTTGAGGATCTATGTCAAATGGCCTTTCTAAGGAGACTAACCTAGCTATAATATGATTCTCTTTAAGCTAGATAATACCTTCATTATTTGATTCCTCTTGATAGAGATGGTTAACTTCCTTATCTTTGATGATTTAGGAGTCAAATTCCCTTGAATTGGTTATAAACTAAATAATCTATTGATTATCATCAAAAACAAGGAAATTTTCTATATTATGAATAATAGAGTGATAAAACACTAATTCAATAGAGAATCTCTTTACCTTAGATTCTTAGAGAGACACCAAATTAGTAGTAATAGTAGCTAGTGAATTTGTAGCTTGATTCTACTCTCTGGGAATTGTTACTATGTTAAAAGCTTTAAAGCTCTCAATCAGGTACCATGCTTTATTATTGTACATTCTCAAATAAGATAGATTTCACTGACATTTATTTTTGAGCAAGTTGACCACTAGCTATGAATCACCAAATATTAGAACCTACTTTACATTGCTTTTGAGTGCAAATTATAATTCCATAATTAAATATTCATACTCAACCCTAATCCTAGTACAAGGGAACTATAATATATATTATACCAATATCTTCCTTCCCCATGGATCACTAATTTGAATTCATATACCTGATCCTTTCTTGGACATGGCACCATCAAAGTGTAAAGTCCATAGTTTATTGGGACCTTTAGACTCTAGCTCTTGTACTTAATTTTGTGTAGTGAAATTATAAATACCAAGGATGGGAGATTCATACTTTACCTCTTCATTATTAACATTATACTTTGTGATAGGATATTTCATCCTTAATTCCCTATCGATCTAGATTTGATTTGTAATGCCTCTCCATGATAGCTAGATGTGAAAGAAGTATATATAAACATATCCATTGAGCATTATAGACCAATCCTACTCAACAACAATCCATAGCCTTGATGTATGTCTACTACAAGGATATCAGTGATCATCTAGACTCATGGTTTAGATACCACTTGAATACATACATTGGTCAATTCTCCAACTATTGGTACCACTATTTTATCCAGTTATGAGACTATTTTCTTTGAAGGGCTTAGAGTTAGACCAAGATTTTGACATATGAAAATAGGCATAATAGTTTCCAAGGATCTAGAATCAACTAAATAGTTATGAATTTTCTTACCAAATGCTTTAATAGTCAGAAAAAAGGGTAGAACATTTGGCTTGATTTTATAGATGACATTGGTGTCAATAACTTTTGATTTATTTGTAGATGCTTTGGTTCTTTTCATAGGGGTCTTCCTAGTAATAAAATTCTATAGTAGTTCATTCTATTCAGTGATCTGATCTAACTCATAAAGATTTATATTTTCTTTAATCTTATTAATATCTTAAATAATGTTGTATCCTCCTTTACTCTATCCCTCCTTATTTTGAGGTTGACCATTCTTTCTTAGAGAGGTAGATTATTGTCAGCTTTAGAATTGGGTGGAATTTATATGTTGTTTGGAGGAATAGATGTGAATGGTTTCTTATTCCTTAGATTGTACCCACCTCTCTAAAACTATTAGAAATCATAAACCTCATTGACATTGTCCTTTGGTATGTTGTCATCTTCACTTGGAAAGGTGAACTCATGAGTCTTAAAGAACAGGGTAGTGCTTGAAGAGACAATATCTTGATAGGATTCTAGTGGATTATAAATTAGGTCATATCTTACCACTTCTCTTTGAAAGGTTTCAAATGTTGCATAAAATTAAACATAATCGATCTCACCATGCTAAGAAGTATTATGAATTTTACACCAATTGGGTAGATTTATTTCTATCATTTTTATATTTGGAAGTATGCTAGGTTACTCCATGTTGTTTGTAGGTCCATTAAATGGTATGTTGTATCTTTAGAATCTAGTATTTTGATTACCAATTGGGGTATTAATATTACCCATATTTCTATGCATACTTAGGAAATCATTGCTCAGCTTTTAAACCATCTTATGAATAGAATATAGCTCTACCTTTATAGGTTTAGTGTCTTTTATAAAAATAGTAGAAGATGTGGCCAATTTTTTATTCTATTGGTAACCATTTCCTTGTGCATGGTTGTTCAATAATCTATAATTTGGCTATGTTTCCTATGTCAGTGGAGGTAGCATGTAGATATGGTTTTGATTCAATGTAGGAACGTTATACTTCACATATGGTATTAGATTCAACCCTAGGAAGCCATTATTGAGGTTAGGTATTCCAGGAACCTAAGGATTAAGCTACCTATAAATTTTGATGGCCTCTTTTTATACAACAATAATTGGGTCTACAACATTATTTTACATTTTTCAGTGCTAATGTTACTTGTGACTTATACCTTGGGCTTAACCATGTGTGTGTATTTTGAAACCTTTCATTGAAAGCATGTATTGGTTCATTTATCTCCGTCTTAATGTTGATGAAGTGTTGATATATCAAATTAGTATTGGTGATCTATCCAAATTATGTAAGAAATTTTGTTTGACATGCATCCCAAGAAGTGATGGAATTTTCCATTAGATTTAGATACCAATCATAAGTAGCATCAATTAATGAAAAATGGAATAACCTTAATGCAAAATCCTCTTTGATAACATTCATTAATATAAAAGTAGATTTAAAATATTTAATATGTTCCTCTATTTTCCTTGCTCCTAAAGGAGAGAAAGATGGTAGGTATTTTTCAAGATTTATAGGTAAATCATGCATGTCTCCTAGGATAACAATAGTAAATCCAAATAACCAGGGTGGCTAAGCCATTGGATGATTAATAGGTAAAGGGTTCCTTACTAGAGAAGGATTCATAGGTCTATTAGGGATAGTTGGTACAATCCTAGGTCTCCTATGATTTGATAAGGGTGATATTAGAAAATCAGCCTAGGAATTAGATCTGGTCACTGTCCTAGGTGACTCTAGTGAAACTCCATGTAGAAAGTAACCTATTTTATTTGATGTATTGGCCCTCTTAGTTATAGAAAGAGTATGTTGATGAGGGTTTTAACCAAACCAATCTAATAACAAGATAGATTCCAATGTTTTAATATCTTAATAAAGGTGAACTCTACTATAGGGAATGAGTTGTAGGTATGTGGTCTTAACAACTAATTCATGGAATAATGGGTAGGGCATGTGGGTTGTTGATAAGGTTTTTAATATGGAGGGCTTGTATTTTTAAAAGGGAGTGAAAATATATATGAGTTTTATAGATGGTTTGTTACTAATCTAAAGTGGGTAGGTCTCAAAAATAAACTCATAAAAAGGAGGGATGGGTAAGGCAAAAAAGAGAGGATTTATGGTCTTTAAGAATCACTTCCCTATCAGGTTCCTATGTGGACAAGTGATTTTAAAACCTATGCCTTTTTCCAGTCCTTTTTTCACACACACTATCATACATGGTTAAAAAGTCTAGGGTAATACAAATAGAGGAAACACATAGGCCTTAGTCAAAGGTTACTCCTTTTAGGGTAGTTGTTGCACACCCTTAATAAGTATATTATGGTTTGGGCTTAGTGAGGTATCTAAGGTAGATTTCTCACACACACATAAAAGACTATATCAAAATAAATCACTTATACACACTTAAAATTATGAATCAATCAACTTAACTATCAATAATGAATATATTTACCAATCATTCAATAGTTTTTGCACATCTAAGACTAGAATATTAATCAAGCCAATCAAGAACCCATTTATGTATTTTACACACTAAGGATTATTGAATCATACAACCAAAGAAATAAAATTTAATTACACAAATAGTAGAAATAAAATATGCAAACACATGAGTGGACAACTAAAATTTCTTAACTCTTATATATTGAAAATTCACTTATAGATCATAACTGTGGATTACAATTATTTAAAAAGACTTAGGGAAGGGGTCACCTCATCCTTCAAATTCATGAAAATTTTGTTACATGTCATAATTAGAAATTGATTTCTAATTATGGTCAAAAACTATATAGAGTTTATCTTACAGTTGTTAATAACTAAGTTAGTCTTTACAAAAAACATGCAATGTGTGCATACACACAAACATGATTTAGGAAACTTTACAATATGGTTCAAAATTTATAAGAAATCTAAAACTATATAAAATATATATATATATGCCATTACAAATAATATTCATGCAGGAAATCTTAGCCTTATAAGGTTGTGTTGTTTGTGTAGCTCCAAGGACCTTAGTAGACATAGTGGTGGTGGTTGTAGTTGTGTAACTACTACCATCGATATGAAACTAGAAGTAACAAATTGAGCTTGTTTCTTCTTCACTTAAATATCCTACCAAAACATATGAGAAACATCATGCTACTATTTAATTATGTATAAGTTTAATAGATAAAATATATATACTCTAATGACCTAGTTGAAGAGATTTGCATGATCTATTTTAGTCTCCTAGAATTTGATCTTGAAGATCAAAACTTCAATGACCTTCTTCCTAGCAAAGCTTAACTCAGCCTCTATGTCTTCTAATGGCAACCCCTACTAACTTTATTTTAAATTTTCCATGGCCTCCTAAATGAGTTGATCAAAATTGATCTTATTGGTCAACTTCCTTGTAGTTTTTTTACCTTGGATAATTTCAAATCTTTCAAAATTTGAAGAACTAGGGTCTCATGCTCTTGATACTTGAGAATTAAATCCATAGTTACTATCAGCCATTCTTGAGCTTCTTTCATCTTGATGAATACTAGGTTGAGGGCATTGGATGCCTCTAGTGGTGTCATAAGGTTTAGATGGATATAAGCCTTATTCTTGTATAAATAATCAACATCTTCAATTTATTTCTATCAAAATTCAAATAATTAAACAATTCATGAGTTTTTGTAGCATTTTGGGCTAATTCAACCCTCATGAATTCTAGTGCTTCTAAAAAATTATAACATTTTGAAGCTGCCTCTTGCACCTCATCTTCAATGCTAGTTGGTATGTGTACAATATTCTATTTTTCCTTCAATTATTCTATCTCAGCCTCTATTTCTTGTCTAGCCATCTATTTACCCTCATATATTTCCACCATGGCATCCTTGTGTGCCTCAGCTAGAGATCTAAAGTCTTTATCATAAGGGGATTGCCTTAGTTGCCTATTTTGTCTCTTTGTGAGGGAGAAAACCTCTTACATCTCCTCAAAGATCAACTCCCTCCTAACATCATCTTCTAGCTTCCTCTTCTTCACCCTTTAGATGCTTCTAGATGGTTTTTCAAACAAAATAGTAATATAAGGGAGTTCTATGATTTTGAAATTGAGTATTTATGAAGTCTTGGACCTTAAGTCTACATCTAATAGAAGAATTTTCAATTGATTAACATCTATTTCATTTAAGGTTATGACCAAAACCTATTATTTAGCCTCCTTATCTATCTGTTTCTTCTTGGATACTTTGATTATCATTTCAATCAAGAAGGTCAAGATGATCTTAGACCAATCCAATCCTCCAACTTGGGGGAGTGGATGGATTGTGATTATTTGTGTCTTTTCCCTTTTGCCCTTGCCTATACTTGTAATGATGGTCTCTTGAGATGGAGTGGTGGATGGAATGGGGAGGGTGATTTGGGTGGATTTTACAAGAAGCTAAGGGGTGGTCATGGTTATTTCCACCTTCCTAGATTCCCTTTTACTTTTCAATGATCTAATAGTGGTAGTTTTAGAAGGAATATCAATAGAGGTCATGATAGATGTAGATGTCATGGGAGGGGAAAATGGATCAATAGTTGTTGATGAAGTGATAACAGAAATATCCTTCTCAAATTTTGGGGTAAGGGGTAATAAAAGAAAGAAGTGGTGTAAAATGGATCATCAGAGGTGGAAGTGAGAACTTCCACCTTAGGGGTTCTCAAAATAGAGGATATAGATACAGAATCAAAAATGGGAACATAAGCATAAAATAGATAAGTGATCTCAAGAAGTTGGTTACCTATGGTGTCCTCCATAACCAATGATTTTCAATTATTAGTTTCAAATATCAAATCCTTATCTGATTCTAGTTCTTCTTCCTCATCAAAATCTTCTTCTTCTCTCTCCAAGTCAACTATTTACTCCTCTCTTACTTGCTAGGACATTGTAGATAGGCTTTGAGATTGTTTAATTATAGGACAACCTATGGGAGTATTGGGCTTCCTCTTGTATAAAATGGTAGCCTTTGGATATGAGGAGGATCCTTGTTAGACCTAGGTAGCTTCTTCATCTATTGATACCCATCCAAATGTGGAATCTTGTGCCTGGGTGTAATATACCTAGGAAGGGATATAGTAGTAGTGTAATTAATAGAATAGTGAATAAGTAGTTTAATACCACATGCATAATAACAAGGATTTAGGTAGATTAGGATAGTATAAATAAATGGACAAAATAAATTGTAAGGAATCCAAGAAGACTATTTTGTAATTGAGCCTATCTCAAAGGAGGTACCCCCCTTGAAGTGGCCCATGATTCGGAGTCATTCCTTCCATAAAAGGAACATGGATTTAATATAACTATTTGTTTGATTTTTTCCTATTTCAGCACATGGTTCTCCAACATTGGTATCAAATCACTTTCCAAGGCCATTTATATGTATTGTTCTTTGTAGAAGATTGAGTAAATTAGAAGTTTATAATTTTTTTCACCATATGCTCTCACATTGCCTTAACGGGATCCTGGTCATCAAAAAGTGGATAGAAATTATGGTTTGGGTTTATGTATGAGAGGTATATTTGTAGAAATATTAGGATATTATGTTTTTAAAAATGTATTTTTTGTCGATCCAATTGGACATATGAAGCTAGATATCTTATTTCTTTATAGTTTCAAATTTTCATCAAATAAATCCTATTGCTCTTTTGTAAACTTATCAGATACGATAGCAAAATGAACCAACAATTTTTTGGGTTTGGTGTACCTCTATTCCATATTTTTAGAAAAATCTAAATTTTTCAATTTTGTTTAGTATTGCATAATTTATCACAATTTTAGTGACTACAAGTCTGTTATATGTGTGTGTGTGTGTGTGTGTGTGTGTGTGTGTGTGTGTGTGTGTGTGTGTGTGTGTGTGTGTGTGTGTGTGTGTGTGTGTGTGTGTGTGTGTGGATAAAGAAAAAGAAGTGTTTTTTATTTGTTGAGTTCATCTTTTGATTGTCATGGAGATTTATATTTTATGTATAGCATTGAATAAACTTTACCAAATTGGCATGGTTCAATAATATCAAGCATCATTTGAACACATTGCTAATCAGACTATAGGTCTATCTGATGAATTCCTTCAACATTGTTTCATCAATAGACTTCAAGATGATATTCAAGCAGAGGTTTAAATGTGGAAAACTCAATCCATGATGGAATCATGAGGCTTATCCAAGCTCATTTAATATTATATCAATTAAGAACTCTCCAAGACATATTCCTTCCAATATCCCAACATAACACAACTTCTCCTAGCCATAAAATGTCTCTCTATAGATGCCACTGAGTCTCATTTTATTACACTCCTACCAACACCAATAGATCTTGAGTTGGAAATAGTAACACCTAAAGAACCTAAAATAGAAGAAAAATCACCTGAGTTATCACCAAATACACCAAACATGCCCTATCAATATCCACCATAGAGCCAAAGAAAGGAATTGAAGGTTAAAATTTATAATATAAAAATGCTAAGGGGGATAGAATGTATCCTCTATTGGCTTATAAGGTTGACTATTTTGAGCACCCTTGATCTTGTTTTGAGGATATGATTTTCATGCTTCAAATTGCACTTCAAACTTTAGTTATAGTGCTCATGTTCACCTTATTGATGTACAAATTCATATCCAAGCATAGGCAAAAGAAGTAGAAGCAAAAAAAGACACATAGACATGTATCCATTTAGTCTTCAACTTATTTTCATATGTATTGTTTGGCCTTCATTTGGTCCTCCTATTTATTATCATGTTTTGAGGGAAAAACATATTTAAGGGGATGGAATGTAATAGACCTAGGAAGGGATAGATTAGTAGTATAGCTAATATAATAGTGAATAAGTAGTTTAATACCACATGCATAAAAATAAGGATTTGGGTAGATTGGGATAGTATAAATAAATGGATAAAGGCCATTATAAGGCATCCAAGAAGAGTTTTTTTTGTAATGTATCTTGGATCAAAGAGGGTATCCCCTTCATAGTGGCCCATGATTTGGAGTCCTTACATCAACAAAAAGACCATGGATTTAATGGAGCTATTTATCTAATTTTTGCATATTATAGCACATGGGTATTTAACACTGGGCAATAGCTTTAGTCATCTAAACTATACCAGTAACAAGATGTTCCTATCCTTGATATTCCTCATTAGAGGAATCAAAATTAATGGGATCTCCTTGAGCTCCCCTAGGGTTAGGTTCACTCACCCTAGGTTCCTTTTTAACAACCTTTAGATTAATAGGGAGTCTTTGTGATGGATTTCCCTACTCCTTTGATTTCTCTATGGACTAGTCCTTCCAAAAGTCTGAATGTGTCCATCTTGCATAAAGTGGTATTCTTCCATATAATTCTCTCATATAAATTGAAGGTTATTATTGAATCACCCTCAAATGATACTCTTTTAAACAAAAAATTCTTGCTCTTTCCAAGACTTCCTCATCATTTTGTGCATTAATGAACAAGAATACATAAGGATAAAGCTCATGATTATAAGGGATATTAAAGCACTATATGTTAATTTATATGGCTCCATTAGGATCCTAATCCCTATGTGGAAGTGTGGGAGATGTCTCTAAAGTGTTTCCTCATGGTATTGACCATTTTGTGATTTTCTTTGTCCTACTTAGGTCCTCCTTTATGCTCCACCATAATTGGAAATCAATTTCTTGTTCAACCAATTTATCAAGTATGTACTTTGGGAGGTGTTTGAGGCTTAGGCTATACCATAGCTAAAATTAGAAGTTTTCAAGTCCTTCTCTCAAGCCTAGTCCAACATGGGAATGACCCTAGGCTATGGGTTATCTAATTTTGGTTCAGACCTATAAGGTTTTTAATGAGGCTATCTCCTTAGATATTGTAATTTGAATATATTTTCATAAAAATTAATATATTGAGATGAAAAGGGGGATAAAATAAATGAATTAAAACCTACTTTAAGTCTGGTAATGCACCAAATTTTCAATGATCCACTCTTGACTTTGATAATTTCATGACTATTAATGAATCGAATGGGTACAAGGATTGATTAGATTCTATGGTAAGGTTTAAAACATGAGTATTTTGTATGAAGGTTGAAAAGAGAGATACAGTTCAAAGGACATAAAGAGATAGGTCTATGTAAGACACTATGGACTTATGACACATCAAGAGAAACCTCACTAGCTAACACTTCACACAACCTACGAGAAACTAATAGTCTTAAAGTAAGGTACATGAAGGACCTATATATGATGAATAAGCAACATACATTCTATAAATCAAACTTAAATAATGTACACTTAGAATTAAACTAAAATATAAAATTGTCTTATATTGATTTAAAGAGTTTACAAAGTGATTTTATAAGAGGTTTACTATACCTAGTGAAGGGATGCAAGTCAAGAGCTCAATTCCACTTAGAATAGAAGTTACAACTACCCTAAATTTATGCTCCTAAAAAAATCTTAATTGATCAGGGCCACATCAAAAAATAAATAGTTTAAATAGTCACACCATTTCTTCTCCCACTTCCCCCTACATTTATGGTCTTTTAAAAGCTCTTAATTGATTAGGATCCATTATAGAACACACTCTTTAATAGAAGCTCAACCATATCATATATTTTGGACGTGTTATCATCTTATTTTCTCCAAGAAGTTTAATTTCAACACTGGCCATTGATCTTTGATCTAGGATTTAATGGCATCATTAGAACTTTAAATATCTATTATGGTTCATCCTAAAATCATATTTGAACTCAGCTCTATACATCTATCTACGTAAGTCTAGGTTGAAAACCACCTCATATACCTCCATCAAAAATCTCTTGGGCTCAACTTTTTTCATTTGTCATCAATCGTTGACTTGGGCCTATTAAATTAAGACACTTGGTAGAGTCATACTTGATATGAGATCTATTGACTTATTGACCTTGCTCTCACCATTGATATTTATCTATATAAATGAACATGAAATATATATTTTATACCAATTTAATTAACTTGAGAGAATTTTCACCCATGTATTTTCTCTTCGGATCCACTTACCTTTTAACCTACCGCTCACCATTAGATCTGATTTCTATGATAGTACATGGTCCATTGATCTATCTAGACCCACTAATTCTAAATTTGCCTATACACTATTGGATCTAATATAAGCTTTTGAGATCATGCCACTTGAAATCATAATGTTTGTTCCCAATAATTTTTGAATCCAAATGGCCACTTTATGAGATCCAAATTTGATGTTTGTGCACACATCCCAGACTACTGGTTTAATTTTTAAGCTTTATATATTGAGATAGAAAAGACATCAAGATATAAAATTTATAGAGGATGGTATAGGAATGAAATACATCATTCCCATAATATATTTTGGCCTCAAAGGATTTCTAAGTGAATCTATTAAATTCTTAACCAGCTTATATATTCATTTGTGTATGGTGTTTGATGATTTCTTGGTTCTTTTATGCTTGCTCAAGTCATTTATTGATCATCCATTTCAATTAGGAATCTTCTAAAATAATCTATATAGGTAAAATATTGACATGTGGGCTAAAATGTACAACATTTATAGAGACATAGCTAGCTTGACTAGCCTATTGGTCATGGATCCTAGAATTTGATCAAGCTTACTCATGATGGCTAGATAAATAAATCATTATTTACAAAATAATTATGCCTAATCCTAAATAAAACATTAAAGTAATAAGACACACACAATAATAGTAAATAAACAAAACAACCAAATAACTACCTAAACAATGGAAAAATAATAAACAGAGCAATGTGCAAGAGTACTTGGAGGTAAAGATAGACCTATCTACCTATGTACAAAGATCATGAGACAACAATAGTAGAAGAATTTAAGATACATCTCATTAATAGGGATGGGAAGGCTCTCTCTATTCAACATATAAATCTCAAAATAATTTCTCTTTTTGTAACCTATGATAACATAAGGCCCACTATAAAGCCTATCAAACTTGGAGTGCTCTCCTAGTTTTGCATGGTCCTCATCCCATTTAAGGACTCTATTACCTTATTGGAATGTATTTGAGGATGTTATCTTATTAAATTACCTCTTCACTTGGTGATAATTGGACCACATTATGTACATAGCAATGTATCTTGTCTCCTTTAGCTACCTTAGTTCATTCAACCTTATCTACATAGTGTCATCCTCAAAGAGCTCAAGTTGGTGTGTAAGTTGTAATGCAGGTAATTCAAGAAAAATATGGATATTAGAATATTTCCCATAGACATGAAGTTATGGGGAGTATATGTTATATTTATTAGGTGTCACTCTATCTACCCATAGGGTAGTCCTTAATCTAATATGCCACTCCCTCTGACTAATCCATAGTTCTCTTGATAATCCTTAACAAGTTCTTATTTATGGACTATGATAGTCCATTTCCATGTGGTTAATAGTTTAAGGATACCCTAAGATAAATTCCATGTAAAATATATGACTCACATACCTTGTTTCTATTAAATTCCAATGCATTTTCATAAATGATTGTAGAAGGCACACCAAATCTGGTCACAAGGCTATCATAAAAGTCCAAAAAAGAATATGCATTAGCTTCCTTGAGGGTAGTTGATTCAAACCATATTTTAAAGTATCCTATAGATGAAATGATCCATTTATGTCCTTTAATTTAATTGTGTGTATCATCCCTATGAAATCTAAGCCCCATTGCATGAAGGGTTGTTCTACTTGTATAGGCTGTAAGGGAAGGGAAACTAGTTCATGCTTGTTAATGAACATTGGACATTTTGGGCATTTACTTACCCAAGAGTGTGCATATATAAATATTTTTTGATAAAATTACCTATCTATAATGATATTAGAGGTTGTGGTCTTGGTAGTAAAATTCCCACCAGCTAGACCATCATGGAATTGTTTAAGTAGTTTGTCTATTTGGAATGATTTCACACACCTTAAAAGCATGCCTCCTATATCTCTCTTGAAAATTACATGATATATCAGAACATAAGGTATAATTTGAAACCTCAAGTGACTTATATTGGCTCTATTTAGGACATTGGCTTGACTCAAAATATCTAATTATATCATGTGTCTAACTGAAAGGTGTGTTATCTATAGTTACCTATTGGCTATGATGGACTACTAACACTTGGTATTTACCTTATTTTACCTATACTACAAGGTGATCACATAATCCTATACCCATTAAAATATTTTTAACTATAACCTCATTGTCATACTCCATAAATTTTATCACCCATCTAACTCTTTTCTCATTGATGTCTTTGTTGAGTATAAACTCTTTAATACTTGGGTGTACCACCATGAGTATGATCTTAATATTAAAGATCATGTGCCTAAAATTATTCAAACCTCTCACTACTATAATCACATGTTTTTATATAAATGTATACCTCTCCTCATACCCCTCTAAATCCTAACTAAAGAAAGCAATAAGCTATTCTAGACCTTACACATTTAGCTACATCAACATGGTAGAGATTGCATCCAATGTAAATAAGATTAATAAGTGTAAGGGAATTATAGGTGTCCTCTTTTATGGCCTAAAAACTCCTCTTACCTTATTTTTTCCATGTAAACTCTTTGAATTTTATTAGCATGTGAGTAAGAGGCTTGACTAGTTTTGTAAATACTAGGATAAACCTTCTTATAACATTAATCTTTCCAAATAAACTCTATAGAGCCTTCTTGTGCCTAGGAAAGTGTAAGGATAAGATGGAATTAAATCTTTCAAGGTCTCTATAAATACCATCCTCTGAAACTATATGACCCAATAACCTACCCTCATGAATAATAAATATACATTTCTTAGGATTCAATGATACGCTAAACTTTTTACATCTTTCAAATACTAACCTCAAGTGAGTAATTTGATCAACTGGGTCCTTTGAGAAAATAGTGACATCATCTAGGTAGATGAACACCATGTAATTCATCAAACATTCAAAATCAACATCCATTGCCCTCTAAAAATTTTCCCTAATATTGGATAGTCTAAAGGGCATTTTCATGTATGAATAAGTTCCCCACATTATAGTGAAGGAAATCATATGGATATATTATTCCCTAACCATAATATAATTATAACTAGAGTAGCCATCAAGTAATGAGAACCTTTGATAACCTACCACCTTTTGAATAATTTGATCCATAGAGGGTAATGGGTAATGGTCTTTTAGGGACACCTTATTAAGGTCCCTAAAATCAATAGACATACATATTTCCCCATTCTTCTTCCTCACTAGCATAAGGTTTTCCACTCATGAGTAATGTTTAATGGGGAATATTATCCTTGATTCAATCAACTTCAAAATCTCTATCCTCAACTCCTCCACTTTTGGATTGATAGTCTTATGTTTTTGCCTAAATAGCTTTGCATTGCTCTCTAGTTCAATGGTATGTTGGGAAAGTTTGGGATTAAAACACTTAAAATCCTTGTATTCTCATAAAAATACATCAAATAATTATTGACATAAAGTAAGAAATGCATCTCTCTCTTCTACTATGTTAATTTTAACTAACTTCAACAATTTATCTTTGAAGATCTCTATCCTTTCATAATGATCCTCCTTGGCTGAAATAGATGCCTTGCCTCTTCTCACTTGGTCATATTCATTGAATATGATTTCCAATGTCACAAGTCCCTTAGGTGTCTCGTTAGATCTTAGCTAAAATATCTAATCATCATATTGATGTTGGAATTTGTTTTGATTCTTGTGGCATAATTTTGCCTCCTACATCAAAAAACATATAATTTGATCATCGTTGTCAAACACCTACCAAATCACCTCATTGTTAGGTATAGTTGGCTTTCATATGACCTTGACCTTGTCTTTAATTTGGTTACCTTTGACTCCTCATACAACCGCATACTAAGTTCCAATGGTTGCAAGACTATTTACATGTTGATTTACCTCTCTTGGTATGGATTATATATTCAATGCTAAGAAGTCCTCTATGATATCCCATACATGATACTTGTAAGATTTCAAATAATGATTATTGATTGCACTTATGCCTATCACTTATTATCAATGAGCTCACTGTCACCCTTGAATTGAATAAGTTTAACACCTCTTCTTCTTACCTCTTACAAACCATGTACAAGGGATTCATATTTAGTTGTATTTTATTTGTAACTAAATTGAAATCTTACAGATGAATAGTACTTCTAATCTGAGGGTGAAACCAACATGACTCCATCTCTACTACCATTATTTGATCTTGAGCCATCAAATAATATAGTCCATTTAACATCTTTTTGAGTGGTGTTAGTTAGGAAATGTATAGCATCACCCTCATCATGCATACTACACCCATAAATTTACTTCTTTAATATTGATATAGGGATCAAATCCATTATTATCAGCTATACATTCATCCAAGTAAAGGTATAAAATTCCATAAATATGGTCATGAGGCTCTTGTTCATTAGAATTTTCATCCTCATAAAATATGATACAATTGATGTTTGCAAGATTAGGCATATAGGGCTCTAAATGGAACCTAGAGATAGGTATTGACCTAATAGTGACACTAGTCTCATATCTAATCCTAAAAACCATGTATGACTAGTCATAACAAAAATAACCCCCAATTTTTATAGTAAAGTCCCTTGATAGGCATAGGGAAAAAATGGGGGTAGGTCTACAACCATTACATCCTAAGTGATGACATACTTTGGTAAAAAAACCAATGTGATCTTAAAATCTTTCAATAAACCTACTATTTTAGTGGGGGGAAAATAAAAATAGATAACACCATTTTCATTAGGCACATACTTAAGATCAAGCTTATATGTTATGGCTTTAGGCATAACTAAGGTTGATGCACCTAAATCTATCATAAAATTATACACTAAATAATCTCTTATGATGATTGACAAAAAGAACAGAGGGGGATTGATAATCATAGGGGGATGAATAACATTATTAACTTGACCTTGACTAGGAACTTGACTAGGAACTTGATTAGGAACTTGAATTTGAATAGACTAACTACTATTGGTAAAAATAGTGTTCACCTTATCAGTTATCTTGTTCACATGAAAAAGTTTGGAGAGATCTTTTTGAAGTATTTATTTCTATCCTATAATAGACATATCATCACACATAGACATAGTGACATTAGTATTTTTCATATGATCCACAATATTGAAAGGAAGACTAGTAACACCTTGGAAGTAGAAGTATCACTTGACACTAGAGTGATATGAGGAACAAAAGGAGACTTCTGCTATTATCCATGATGTTGAGATATTTTTTGAGTTTCAAGATATTTAACAACTATTCTAAAGTTGTAGGTTACTAAGTAACATGTAGAGATGTTGAAGAAGCACTAAGCTGACCTAAATTGTCATCCAACATCTTATTCTTAGCCCTTGTTTGGGATACAACTAGTTCATCTAATCTTCATGTAGTTTGGCCCATGTTCACTGATATATGCTTAAAGATATGCTCCCCTTCTTAAAATTTTATACACATTGTGTCATCTTGTGCCTTACCCATATTTAATTATTATTGAATTTGAGCTTATAATGATGTTATGATAGGCATGTTATCCTGATTCATTAGGGGGCCTTATGGTGGAGGAGGCATTATGTCATGGCCTTGGAATGATGGATCATGATTCCAACTAGGATCCTAATACATTTATCCACTTGTATATATTACCATCTCATTGGACTGCCTTCTTGATTTCCATTGATCCTCTTATGCAAGGTTGTTTTATGTGGGGACCAAGGCCCTTGAGATACTTACATCTATAGGATTTTAGCTATTAAGAGATCTACCTTGAGTAATTTATCCTTGAGCTTGTTTATTTGATGGATAAGGGGGTCTATATAGGATTGATTAGGGTATTAGGCTTGGAAGGGAACTTGGTATGACTTATATGAAGTCTATTACTATTTCTCTATATCCACTATCTTGTTGTTTTATGCTTTAAATAAGTTATCAATCCTTGAAAATTTATCCACTTGAATACCATTAGGTTGGGCTTGATTATTTGGATTGGTAAATAGATCAATGGTAGTTGTGTTTGGTTTAAGCACAAGAAAAAATTTCATGAGAGGTCTTGACATGAGTTTCCTTGCTTGCATCAAATAATTTTATGCCCTTATAGATATCTCATAAGCCTCAAGCAGAGTTATTCCACCCATAGATTGGATCATGACTGTAATGTATGAATTCAATGCTTTCAAATAGTAAATAAAATCATAATTGGGTGTGAGATTAATGATGACATGTATCTTATCCCATGTTTTTTGGAATCTATAGTTTGAATCAACCATATATATTGGGATGCCATCTTGATTGAGGTGAGTTATTCAACAAGTGACATATGGTCACTTCTATCCTCAAAATGCTTACATAGGCACTCACCAAAATCATCCTAATTATTGAATTAGGTAGGATCTAGACCCCTATATCATTGTAGGGCTTTGCCTTTCTAGAATGTGGCTAGTAGTCTCATGGATATATTATCTTATGTAATTTTATGAACTGAGAAAAAGTTTGCAATGTTAGTTATGTGTTCTATAAGAGTGGTAGAGTTCTCTCCTATAAATTATGGTAGACTCTACAAAGAGGTAGTAGGGATATCATCACGTTTTTGAAGTTTAAGAGGGTTTCCACCATTGAAGGGTACAAAATCTTGTAACCTAGGCCTTGCCATCTATATTTACTCTGGTGGACTTTTAGTGGATTGAGTATGAGCAAAATTTGTAGATTTTGGATATGTGAAAGAATTAAGGGGTGATAGGTTGGGATTTGAAATAGGTACCATCTTCCTCCTTGAAATATATAAAGGTCATTCAATAAATTAAATTTGTTTACCTTTTGAATTAAATTTGGTGTAGATTTGGTGCATGAATTTTCCATCCAATCTACTAATGATTGCTTTAAGACATTTAAGTGTTATACCACATTACCAATCAATCCCAAGCTGATGTTTAGACCCCTTGATTAATGTCCCATTGGGCATGCCATAATTATTAGATACTTAGGATGCACCCTAGCAAAAAGTATAAGTGTTCAAGTTCTACCCTCAAACCTAATCCAACATGGGAATGACCCTAGGTTATGGGTTACCTAATTTTGGGTGAGACCTATAGTGTTTTTAATGAGGCTACATCCTTAGATATGATAATTTGAATATCTTTTCCTAAAACTTAATCTATCAAGATGAAAAGGGGGGGAAATATGTGAATGAAAATGGACTTTAAGTGTGGTGATGCACCAAATGTTCAATGATCCACTCTCAACTTTGATACTTTTACGACTACTAATGAACCCAACAGGGACAAGGATTAATCAGAATCTATGACATGGTTTTAAACATGATTATTTTGTATGAAGGTTGAAAAGAGAACTAAAAATTGAAGGACAAAAAGAGATAGGTCTATGTAAGACACTGTGGACTTATGACACTTTAAGAGAAACATCACTAGCTAACACTTCACACAACCTATAAGAAACTAATAGTCTTAAAGTAAGGTACATAAAGGACCTGCATATGATGAATAGACAACATACATTCTATAAATCAAACTTTGATAGAGTATACTTAGTAATAAACTAGAATCTAAAATTGTCTTATATTGCTTTAAAGAGTTTACAAAGTGATTTTAGTAGAGGTTTGCTATACCCAACCAAGTGATGAAAATCAAGAGCTCAATGCATATATTTATAGGAATAAAGAAAAGACAAGGAGATAAATTTTGGTGTTGAAGGGGTCATTAATGAACTCAATTCCACTCAAAATAGTAATTAAAACTATCCTACATTTATGCCCCTTAAAAACTCTTAATTGATCAAGGCCACCTCAAAAAAAAAGTTGTAATAGTTGCACCATTACTTCTCCCACTTTTCCCTATATTGATGAGTTTTTAAAATATCTTAACTTATTAAGATCCATTACATAACACACTCTTCACCAAAATATCAACCATACCATATATTTTTAGACATGTGTCATCATCTCATTTGATCTCAAAATTTTGCTTTTATATTTGGCCATTGATCCTTGACTTAGGCTTTAATGACATAATTCAAACTTGAAATATCCATTTTAGTTCATCCTAGAATCATACTTGAACTTGGATCTATGTATCTATTTTCCTTGGTCTAGGTCAAAAAACACCTCATTGACCTCTATTGGAAATCCCCTGGGCTCAACTTTGTTCATTGGTCATTGATCATTGATTTGGGATTATCAAATTAAGACATTTGGTAGCCTCATTCTTGATCTAATCTCTATTGACTTATTAACATTACTCAAATAGTTGATATTTCTCTATATTAATGAATGGAAATAATATATTTTTTACTAGTTTAATGTGTGTGATACACTTGTCACCCATGTATTTGCTCTTAGGATCCATTGACCTTTTGATCCATTACTTACCATCAAATCTACTTTATATGATGTCATGCACTCTATTAATCTATCTGGACCCACTAATTATGTCTTTACCTACACACCATTGGATCCACTATAAGATCATAAGATCATGCCATTGGGATCCTCATGTTTATTCCTAGGAATTTTTGAATCCAAGAAGCTACTTTATGAGGCCCAAATTTGATGTCTGTGTGCACTTCCTATACTACTAGTTTAACTTTGAAGCTTTATATATTGAGATAAAAAAGACATCAAGATATGAAATTTTCAAAAAATAATCTAGCCATGAAATAAATCATGTCCATGTGATCTTTTGGCTTGAGAATATTTCTAAGTGAACATATTAAATGTTCAACCAACTTGCTCTATTCATTTGTGTATGAAATTTGATGATGACCTGATTCTTCTAGGCTTGCTCAAGTCATTTCTTGATCATCCATTTATTAAATGTCATGGTTCTTCTACACTTGCTCAAGTCATTTCTTGATCATCCATTTTAGCTAGGACTCTACTCACCTGATCTATCTAGGTAAAATATTAGCATGTGGCCCAAAATGGCCAATAAAAGGCATAGGGAATGAACCTTATTTCCCAAGATCATAATGATAGTGTAATAAAAATATAAAAAATAATCACCTCTTGTAGACAATGTCTTCAAAATACTAGCTATGACCTTGAGCATTGGTGAACAATGTATATTTTTTCAAACTTGAGGATAAATATCCTCAATAATCCTTAACATATTATTAGTATAGGCATAAATCTATATAAACTAAAAATGATCACATATTCTATTTTTGATACAATCGGTGGTTGGGCTCCATATCTCACTGAGGACTTTGTAAATTATTACCATAATGGATTCCAATAGTTACAACATCATATTAAAGTGGCCTACAAGAATGGGTCACTTGTCTTTATGGATGACCTACTCTCTCAAATGAAAACTGGCAATCTCCCCCAATGAAAATGTGGCTTCATTGGTTATACATCATGTTTAATAACGACACCTAATCCGAATGGAGAAAATGGATATTGGGAATACTATAGAGTCTATTGAACATTGCCATTCCTATACACACCCCCATCATAAACTTTTTAATAAGAGTGGGACCCTTAGTATTTTTACCTTTGAATGTAATATCTTATTCGAAAGACAAGACAATAACTTATCGATTGTATTATCTTGATTTCACTATACTAACATGTGCTTGTCAAAGTAAGCATATAGTATTGGTAATGAAAAATACCTTTGGAAATCTACTTCCATAATGCATGCGAGAACTGTTGGTTTTCCAATATGATGTAGGAAATCATCTTCCATGACTTTGCCTATGAAGAACAAGTCATGAAGGAGGTCAATGCATAACATCACCTCAGAATTGGTAGTATAAAAATAAAATCCCTATCTTTTAATTGCTATAAAATCCTTGATGAATAGTTTCTTGGAGGTAGATACATTTCCATCCAATGAGAATATGTCTATATAATTTATTGCATCTCATAGTTCTAAATAATTTGTATACCTTTTGTCACAAATAGAGATATCAAATATTGTATCCATAAAGTCTATTAGATCTTTAATAAAAAATAGTGATGTAATAACTACTCATATGAATGTCCTTGATGAAGATTGTGTTATTCCTTATGTGCAATTGGATGTTCTTTTAGTCTCCTCTATGTGCTTTGCATTCTCTATGAACAATTCATGTTTCCACTAGTCATTGGTTTTATATGCAACATCTCACATGTAGCTAGGTATTTTATCACATAGGATAGTAGTATACTTTGAGTACAATTTTGTTTGTAATAAATGAAGGCTTCAATGTCTACACATTGCATATATATCTTTTAGCATTGAATACTAGTTTGTGTGTTATAAATGCCCAATGTTCAATGTTTTGTATTTTCTACATAGTTCAAATTTAATTAGTTTTAATTGGTGGGTAAATTTATAAAACTATTATGAAGTATTTTGGCTTTTATTTAGATTAGTCTATCAAGTATTTGGGAATTAAGAATTGGGTATTTGGGCTTTGTGTTAGGACTAGTCTTTACAAAAGACTCGAATAAAAACCCTAAAGACCTAATTCTTATTGGACAAAATTTTTGAACAAAATGTCTAAAGTGTATATATAAAGATTTATAATCCATTGGATAAAAATTTTGATGAAAAAATGCCTAATACCAAAGGATAATAAAAAAGAAATGTCTGAATAGTAATCCCAAATGAAAAGTTTGAACAAAAAGTCTAAAAAAGATAAGTCATTTTAGGATAAATATCTCGGACAAAATGACCAAAAAAAAAATCCCAAAGACCAAATATGTTCAAAATAAAAGTTTCAAATACCAAATAGTCCTAATAAATAAAATACTAAATGAATAAGTTCAAATGAGTAAATATCAAAGAAATTTCCATAAAAAACCCTAAAATAAAAAACCAAAAAACCAAACCTGTTAGACAAAATATCTGAATAAAAGGCCTGATGAATAAGTCTCCAAATGAATTTATCCAAATAAATTATCCCAAAAACTTGCATAGTTCAAAAAATCTTGAAATTTTATTAATAAATTTAGACCATAAAATACATAATACCATGCTAAATTGCTAATTATTCTAAGTACAAAGACTAAGAATCAATCTATTCAAGAATTTGTAAAAAATATATAGATGAAAGGCTGAATGAACAAGGCCAAAATATAAAAAGAGTGGGTCCCATTTTTTTAAGAAGAAAAGTTGGATGTTGGGTAAAACAACACTCTTGACACCAACTATAGAATTATGGAATCCCCCTTTGTCTTTACAACTCAACACATGAGTCGATACGATTCTTAATCCATCCTCATCATCTTTCAAGCAACATAGACAACTTAGAATCTTCTCAAGATGAAACATTCTTTGAATATAACCATATTCTTCTAGTGATATAATAATGTCTCCATGAAGCCTAATGGAGTAAACCCTTCCATAAGGTACTAGAATAACATAAATTTATGAGATTACCATATCTTCATACTATTACAATACTCAATATTCTTCAATGTCCTTCTAGGCTTGACTTCAACATAGGATTAACGATTGACATGGCCTCTTCATCATCCTTCTAAGCTAATGAAGATTACTTTTGACATTATTTCAGATATAACTTATTATCTATAGTATAAAACAACCCACCTTGATTTATGAGTTGATCATGACTCACCTTGATTCCCTTTGGCTTTCATACCTTGATTTTATTTTTATCCTTCACTCTAAGAGCTTCAAAATTCTTGATTCTACTAGCATTCTCCTTGGTTTAGGCTAAAGCATTTGACTCATCCACCTTGTCATCCTTCTTCTTAGTCAACTCTTCATCCTTACTGCTTTGATCAACCACATGATAACCAAGACCTCTCTTATCTCCTAACATGTGGCTTGAGCAACCACTATCTATACTCTAGGATTTCATAAAATCTTCTTCTTTAGTTTTTTTCTCCTCTTTCATCTTATCCATAGGGTCTAAATTCTTAAACTCTAGCATAGCTTATTTTCCTTAAATATTTTTCTCCATCTTTACCTTATCTATAGGGTTTGCCTTCTTTATCTCTAGAAAATATTCTCCTTAATTCTTCTACTGTTTCTTCACCTTATCCATAGATTTTTACTTCTTGATCCATTTCTTAATGGAATGACTATGAACCTTCTTATGTTGACTAGTCTTATTCATATGCCTCATCTTGAAATATCTTGCAATGTGTCCTCTTTGATCATAGTTATAACACACAACATCTATCATACCATGATTCATTCCATAGCTCCATGAATACACATTCTTTAATGATCTTCTATAGTCTCTCCTTCTATAGTCTCTTGTTTTATGATCAAACTAGTTATAGGAGAAAAAATAACCATTAAAATAATTTGTATACCTTATGGCATTAGGATGTATGATAGGACTTATCTTCATTCTACTAGCACCATCATTCTTTGGTATACCATTTGCCTTTGAGATTTTACTCTTCTTGGCATGAGCTTTCTCCTTGTGGTGCTCTTTGAATAAAAGACCTACCTTATAGTTGGTAGACTTGTGACTAATTAAAATGCCAACTAGATCCTTAGTGCTCTTTTCAAATTTATCATAGGTCTTTATCTTTATCATCTTGTCTTTGAGATGATCATGCACAACCTTAAAAGAATATAGCTCAAACTTTAACTTAGAAAATTCTTCCTTTTTTGAATTCAGACTTGCCTTTACATCCTTTAGTTGATTCTTGTTACCCTCAATGGTCTTCTTATCTGTATTGACCACTAATTTCAATTCTTTATTCTCTTTCTTTAATTTCTTAGCCATCTTGTGTTTCTAAGATCACCTTTTAGTTGTTAGGCTTATTTCAAAGGACAACAATCTAATTCAAATTTTTGGAAGCACAATCACTAAGAGGGGGGTTGAATTAGTGTCCATAATAGTCTTTTAATTTCACTTCATCATTTATTCATTACCATTAATCAATCAATATCAACCTAATGTACATAATCATGAATAAAGAATTAATCAACCAAAGAAATGCTTAAACAACCATAACACATCATATAAGTCGGAAACCCTCATGAGGGATAAAACCCATTAAAAAAAAGCTTAGAAAAATAGTCTTACAAATAAATTAATCAATATTTAGTTGAGAAATACCATATAAATGAGCTCCAACCCCTAATTTACCAACCACCCACTTGGCTTTAACAATTACCAACTTGTTAGGACGCACCAACCCCCTTATTGATCAAGCACCCACTCAATAAACACTATGATTAATCAACACCAACTAAGACACCAATGATTTTTACACATTTTAATTTATGATTATAAATTATTGATGATGGTCTTATTCTACTCTCTCTCTTTCTTCTTCTATTTATGACATCAATGACGTACTCAATCTTATATCTGCTCTCTCTACACATCATGACCTTATTGACATATTGAAGCCTCTAATACACCTCTTATCATATATGAAAACCTTATATAATTATTATGTTTTCCTATTTTTCCTTGTTTTAATATTCAATAGATGAAAATCCTTTTTTTCAACTCTTCACACACTTCTATTCCTTTCAATTTGGCCTCTAGCTTTCTTTGCTCAACTAGACCTCTTCTTGATTTAATTAGGTAATATGAAATCGATCCTCATATTTTAACCTTATATTATATATTAATTAACCCATATGAGGTTCCAAATTACCTCCTTCTACTCCTCTTTGTGTAATTTTATTCACTTGCACACCTAATTTTTTAACACTCATAAATAACCCTAATTAGCCTTGCTTTTATACAAGTCACTTGATCTCACACACCTTGTTCATCCATGTACCTTTGAAAAATTATATTACCATTTAAATAGGTCATATAACACATTTAAAATATGAATAGAATAATTCATTAGATTTTCCATATCTTAAAATACCAAACTCTCATTTAAGTCCTTAAAGAGACCTAATCCCATTAGGCCTTCATTAGAGCACGTTACACTTAGTCTTTCTTGGAATGATTAAAAGTTACAAAAAGAGAATTAAAACCTCATATTTAACTCAAATATACCTTATCAAACTTCACTTTATGTCTACAACACCTTTTAGGTCCAACCACCACTTGAACCTTTTATCAAAACACTGTTCACAATAGACCTGTGCATACATAGAAAATATGTATTGAAAAAATGAAGAATAAACACCATTTTTACAAAAAAAATGGAAAAAAAATAAAATATATATAAACATAATGACCTTGGGTTCATAAAAAAATTCATTATATGTTTTAACTTAGGGTATATAGGCTCAAATTCTTCTCTCTTAGTAGTCTACTTAGAATTGCAAACTAGGCTCAAAACACAGTCATGGAAACTTTGAACTTGTGATACCTGATTGAAAATAATAAAGGGATTTAAATACATTAAAATTATCTTATAACATCATTATAACAATTTCCAAAAAATATATCATAATATCTAATGGAAACTATTGGTCTTGCATCTCTCTTACAGACTTCACTCAACCAGACAAGCCATTTTAGCTTTAATGTTCAAACTTATTATACTAACTTCCAAGATTATTAAAATAATGGATAGATAATTCAAGTAAAAAATAACATATACATGTAATTTAATCCATCATTCTTTCTTGAAATCAGATCCATGATCACAATTTTACTTATACCTAATTTTTGTACTATTTTCTTTATTAAGCCTACTAGTGACTGACCAAATTAGATCACCAAATTTGCACACCTAATATACATAAATTATATATAAAAATTCATGAACATAAACTAAAATTATCAAACTTTTACCTCCATCCATTTTCAAGCTTTAACTTGGTCAACTCTAGTTGTTACAACAAATCTCCAAAAAACAAGCACTTTCCTTTAGGATCTTCTTGTTCACCTGAGAAACCAATCACACATGGAAGTTCCTAAAGAGTTTACTACAAAATAATATCAATTTTATATACATATCAAACCATTCTAATCACTTTTGATCAACTTCTTTAAAATTAGTTCATTTTTAGGGTTTTTTAAAGGGTTTAGACTATCTTCTAGTCTTAATGATCATTCATAAATCTTACCTCCTCTTTCTAGAAACTGATGCTTGTAAGTTTTATATAGAAACATTCCCATATAACATGAAAATATTAGGTCCTCATGCATATTTTTCATGTGCCAATGAGCATTTGAAAAACCTTTTCTAGTTGACAACTCTTCATCCTATGCACTCTAGATACCTTGAAACTCTTTTTCAATCATTTCCTTACAAACCATGACCTAAAAATTTATGAAAATGATTTTAAAAACTTGAATCACCTTCATCAATGTTCACATACTCAAACTTGCCTCATGAACTGATCTTAATACCCCATCTGGTCATAATCTCTTTCTTTTCTCTCTAAGCCTTTGACCTGTAGGTCATAATAGGTCTTAAAGTTGACCTTCTCACTACTATCCAAGATATCAACATCTCATGTATATAATAAAAAAATATATCTCATGCTCAAACACTATCAAATATTCTTCATATGTCTTTTTAACAGCTCATTATGTCTCATTAGGCCAAGTAGGATCTAGAAAAAGTCTAGTTACAAACTTGGAATGAATTACTTTCCCTTATAGGATTCACCTTGAAAATCTTATAAGTGATCCAATGCCTCTTATGTATTCTCAAGAAACTTCATACAATCACTCTTATTAAGATATTCAATAAAACATGTCCATAGATTCATAGAGCATCTTTGGAGCTTCTTACACAAATCTTCAAAACTTGCCTAAGGATCTTCGTAACTCACTCAGAACATCTTCAAAGCTACTTACATAGATATTTGAATCTTGAATAATGATCTTCATAAATCACTCAGAGCATATTCTAGACTTATTACATAGATATTCAAAGCATAAACTTATTCTTCATAACTCACTCATTTCATTGTGCTACCTACACATACCTTCTCATAAGGTCTAGACAAAACTTTGCAACATACTTAAAACTTGACATACTGAATTGTACTAATAATATTACTCAAATTGACACAATAAGATTCTTCAAATAGTACTCTCACATCACTACTCTCATATAGAAACAACACTCACTATGCTCACAAAAAAACTCATCATAAACACACATCAAAGCTTACTTGACTATGCACCTTCATAATAGCCTTTGACATCAATGACAACAAAAATGCCAAAACTCAAAAATCAATGATAATTCTCAACACGTCAAAGTCTGTAGCTAGACTGTAAGACTCCAGAGCCAACATAAAACATTGTAGGCCCAATGTTACTATATTAATGACCCCTAACCCTCCTCTTAAGTGCATAAAACTATCCTCTAGTAAAATCTTAGTAAATATATTAACTAATTGTTGATATGACTTGGACAAACTAACCTCTATTATATAATTCTCGAATAACTCTCAAATGAATTGATACATTATTTCAATGTACTTTCTCATACCATGAAATATTGGGTACTCTAATAATGCTGTGGATTAAATATTATCAAAAAAGACTATATAATTTCCTTACTACTCCTCATGCAAATTTGAAAGTATCATTATCAACCATATAGATTGGCATGATGATGCATTGGCTACTATGTACTCTATTTCAGCCATAGAAATTGAAAGTATAGGTTATTTCTTTGAAACCCAAGATATGTCTCTTGACACAAGATTTAATACATACCTCAAAGTGTTATTTTGATCATCACGACTACTAGCCTAATCACTATTCATGTAGTACACTAGATAAAATTCATCTTTTGTTGCATATAAAACTCTAGAATATCTTGTTACATTCATGTATCATAATATCCTTTTACATACTTCCCAATGTGTCTCCTTTGGCATTTTTATTAATCTAGATAAGAGGTTGACTACATACATGATGTTTGGTCTAGTTGCAATCAAATACATTAGGCTTCCCACTAAGATCTTGTATTATGTGGGGTCTACATTACTTCTATAATCATACTTGCATAACTTCAAGCTTATTTTAGATGGTTTAAATATTATATTGTTGTCTAACATCTTAAACCTCTCCAATATATCCTTTGCATACATTGGATTACATATAAATATACCACTATCCAATTGATTGACTTCTATCTCAATAAAGTACTTGCAAAAACCTAAATCAGTCATTTCAAACTCCATGGCTATTTTTAACTCTCCTATTAACTGATTTACATTTTTGATGAAAATTAAATCATCCACATACAAAAATATAATCAAAATATCACCTTTTCTTAAATTTATATAGAGTTTGGGATCACTAGTGATTTTGATAAAGACATTTATCAACAATTATGAATCTATACAATTGTACCATGCTCTTGTGGCTTGATTGAGCCTATACAATGCCTTTTTAGCCTATATACCTTATTCTCATGATCGATAATATCATATCTAGGTGGTTGTCCCACATAAACCTCTTCTTATAAAACTCCATTCAATAAGGTTGACTTGGAATCCATTTGATTCACCTTCCTTTTGTGTTGAGTATCAATGGTTATGATTTTCCTCATCACTTTTATCCTTTCTATGGGTGCAAACATTGCATTGTGATCACGTCTGAACCTTTACTCATAGCCCTTCATCACTAGTCTTTCTTTATGACTCTCTATCTTGACTTCAGGAGTGGTTTTTATCTTATACACCCAATTGAATCCTATGACCTCTTTTCCTTTTGGAAGGTCAACTAACTCCCAATTCTGATTTCTCTCTATGGCATAAAAAATATAATGTGTAGGCCCATGTGGGTAGAAACCAACAACACTAGGTAAAATAAAAGATTGAGACTAGGGTAATAATCCAAAACAAACAACAGTGTTGTAAATTCACTAAATAAACATGAAAGAAGAGATGAAATAGGGGATGGTAGAGTTATGGTAATAAAATATAAAATTTAAGCTATTAAATTCACTTAAAATACTATTATAACTTGTTTACAATGCATTAACTTATATAGTTATAGTTGTTCATAAGACTCACAAAAAACATCAACCCATAGATTAATATCCTGGGTAGATCATTCCAATAAAAAAGACCATCTAGACATCAATGGGTCCTTTTGAGGTTATAAGTTGGTCCTTTTGGTTGGTCCATGTTATTATCTATAATTTTTTAGATCTAAAACTATTAAATATATTGGTTACTAAGATTATTTAATCATAGTTCTTAGAAAATGTTATATTTACCCTCACACTCACTATTTGGGTCCTTATTTGTTTTCCACACATAAGAAAATAATTAATAATCAATATCATTAAGTGCTAAACAATCCTAATCTCTACCATTTCATAACAAAAATACAAGTAGACTATCTGATCTTAGTGATTTCATAAGATAAATCCATAAAAATAAATAAAAGGGCCAATTTGTTGGAATAAAAATCACTAAGGGGTAGGGGGTGAATCAATGTCTTTAAAACATTCATTCAATTCCACTTAAGCATACATGAGCCATTCATACATACATGAATATTTAGAAAAGCATATGTGACCATATAAGATCATGAAACAATATAACACATTACATATGTAGGAAACCCTTAAGGGGAAGAAAAAATATAGATATTTTCAAATGGACTAAATTAATATAATATAAAAAACCAATATTTAGTGAAGCATTAACTCCACATAGATCACCAACCCTAATGAGTCAAGAACCCACTCAACTAGGCTTTAACAAACACCAACTTACAAGGAGGCACCAACCCCCTAAATGAATTAGCACCAACTTAGCTAACTAAAACTTATTATTGATTTCATAAAACCTTTTTTCTCACAAAATAGTTTATGATCATCTTATTTATATATTCTCACTCTTTTATCCCTCTCAAATTGCCTTCTAGTCTTCTTCATTCAACTAGGTATCTTCAATATAGATTAGGTCATCTGACCTTGATATTCATATATATTCCCCTTATTATATCTTCATGATAGTTTATATACACCATTTTTAAGGTCTAAAATACCTCCTTTATGTCTTAAATGTGGTATTTCCTTTGTTTTCACTCTCCATTGCTTTAACTCACCAATTAGGATGATTAGGCCTTATTCTTATATGATCCTCTAGCTCACACACCTCTTGGTCATCTAAAAAAACTTGCACACTTGGATTACCATTAAAATACGTCTTATAACATGTTTCATCCATGAATATATCATTACAATAGGTCATCCATAACTTAAAATACCAAAACCTCTTTTGGGACTTAAGGAGACCTAATTTAATTAGGACTTCATTAGTACATATTACCCTTTGATATCATTGGAAATTTTTAAAACTCCACACATAGTAGGAAAAATTAATATACCAATCAAATATACCCATATTAATCTCATCTTATTTCCATGAAATGTTTTATCTCCAATCGCCAGTTGAAGCACAACATTAGTATTGTTTATATTAAGCCTTCATATACACATAGAAAGGTTTATCTTGAACAACTAAAGACAACACATTATTTAGCCACATAACCATGAACATAAATAACATAAACATAACCTCAAATACCTAAATATATTAACCAATTATATTATACTCTTTAACTCAAGTCATAGATCCTCAAAAACACCTCTGTAACTTACTCAAAATTGCCAGTTTTCCTCAAATACTAGTCATGGTGACTCAGACCTCCAACACCTGTATAGACATATTCAATAAGTTATGATTCATGTATATGAAAATATGACATATAAATACCATCTTAAAATATAAATTTCTAGTGGAAACTATTACTCTTACAAACCAATTTGTTGACCTCACTACACATATCTCATTGAGTTAGAAAAGCCATTTTGGCTTCTTCATTTTCACCATTATACTTGAATTCTAAGTCTTATAATAAGAATTAATATGAAATAAAAGTTTAAAAAAAAACATCTCCATTCACTTTTTTTCATCACTCTATCATTATAACACATTCATAATCATGTTCTCACTACTACCTAGGTTTTTCACTGTTTACACCATTAGGCATGTTAGTGACTGACTAACTTGGATGACTAATTCAGAACACTTTATGGATATAACCTATCAAAAACCCATTTTTTACATGAAATATGAGTCTCAATATTCATCTTCCATCCATTTTAATAATTTTACTTGTTTAACTCTGACTATTATAATAAATCTCTAAGAAATTAACACTTTCTTATAGGATCTACTCACACACCTGATAACTCAATCACACCTAGAGGTACCTAAGAGAGTTTGATATAACATAAAATAGCTTAATTTATCATATAATTCCATTTTGGTCACTTTTAATCAATATCTTCAACATCAGGTCCTTATTAGGGTTCTAAGAGGGTTTAAACCTATTTCCATTCTTAACAATCATTCATAAATCATATTACCTCAATCCAAAAATTAATGCCTAATTTTGATCTATGACCCTTCCCCATCTAACATGAATATGTCAAGTTCCCATTCAATGTTTTGGCAATCTAATGAGCACAAGAAAATCCTTCTCGGGTTGAGAACCCTTCATTTTGATCACTTGAGAGACCTCAAAACAAATTTCCATGCCTTGTCTTTCAACTATGACCTCAAATTGCATTAAAACACTTAAAAAATATAAATTACCTCTAAAAATACTTATATAATCTCAAACACTTTTAAATATGATCATGACCCCTCATTAGGCCACATTCTCTCTCTTTGCTCTCTAGACCTTAACCTACAAACCATATTAGGCCTTAAAACTAACATTCATTCCTATTTACATGCACTCTCCATCTTAATCACATAATAAAACAACATTTTTAATTGTTAAACATTGACATTAATCCTTTACATGCCTTGACAACAAATCATGATACCTCATTAGGCCAATTAGGGTCTAAAAGTGGTATAGGTGTAGACTTGGTTTGAAAGTGGTATGGAGGTCCTACCCCTATAGGCTCACTATGAGATTCTCATGAATTTTCCAATTCCTCACATATATTATCAATCAATCTCATATATCCACTCATCCTTTGTACACTCATATCTCTAAGTCACCAATCTCATACCTTCTCACAAGGTCTCTCTATGCCATGACTAGGCTTAGGCTACTCAAAGACCTGTACCTTCATGTAACTATAGGTTATTTGCTAGCTTAAAATTATCTCTTTCTACTTAAAATTATCTTTCATGAAAACATCCTTAAATTACAAAAATCCATATAATCCCCTTATCATATCAACATACTACCAACTAGGCACACTTTGTTAATGACATCAACCTCATGCAAGATGCACATTTAACATCAATGATAATCCTCAATAATCTCCCCCTTTATAATTAATGACATCCACTCTCATAAAATTATCTAGACAATATATTTTTTTTAGAGAGTTGTCAATGATGTAATGGTGATCTCCAAGTGAGTGGATGAAGTGCCTTGCTAGTCTAAGTAATAATGACAAAGTTTGTAATATGCTTGTCCTAGTTGCTTGGTTGATCTTCAGTTTTGACATGAATAGGGATGTATATGGATGAGTATAGAATATTTATCATGTGAAATGGGTCTTATAAGAGGTTTTTCATGCTCTGAGTTCTTGTGTGCATGAGTGTATTTCATCTAGTTGATCATTATTTTCATTTAGACCTTTTGGGTCAAGTGGCATACAATCTACGTAGGTAGTTTACTGACATCATTATTACCACATGTAGATCATCTAGGGGGTTGGTCATATGGTCTTGATAAAAAATTTACCTATTTTATATGCACTAGATCTTATATCATGTGACTAAGTGTGACAAAATATATGCAAGTGCAAAGTTGGGCTCCTAAGTAGTTTGATAGTGTTTTCTTATACTTAGCCAAAATTGTATGAGGCAAGAAAGAGCTGAGTAACCAGTTTGGTGATGGAAAATCTCACATAATAAGTTGATCATATGGTTTTATTAAATTTTTTATTATTTTATATTCACTAAATTTTATATCATGTGATGAATCACATCAAAATATATGCATGTGTAAATTTGGCCTTCCAGGCAGTTCTTGGCATAGTTGGCTCTATGGTAGAAAAATCTGAGTGAACATATTAATGGAATTATATCTTACAAAAATGAATGTTTTAAGAGTATTTTGATACATGTTTAGATTATATTATGTGATTATATTATATTTTACAAATTTAAGATCATGAATATAAGTTTAACAAAAGTTATTGAGGTCTAAAGTTAGCCTTCTAGACATATTACAATGGTTCCCATACTTATTCTCCTTTACACGATGTTAAAGATAAATACCAAATGGATATATAACATCCATGTTTATTTTAATGATTGAATTTGTTTTGGGCTAATGAAGTTAAATATTGAGCTCCTTACAAAAGGATCAATAGAGTGTGTTTATTCTAAGATGTCAAGATGTACCAAAATGGTACCAAGTGTTAAATGTTTAATGTTGAGCAGAGATAAAGATAAAAATTCTCCCAAGGATCAATGGTGATTATGTGTTAATAATAATTGATATAAATGGTGTTTATTAAATTCAATAGGTCAAAGTGATAGTTTTCTAGCATTGTTAAAGCAAAGACAATCTCGAAGAGATCGATGAAACATGTGTGATCAAGATTGAAGATTACACGAGATGAGGCCAAGTGTTCAAAGTTTAACATTTATTTAATGGTGATATATGATTTAAATTTTGTATAAGATCTATGGTGCATATTTTATCTAGAATAAGGACATGAGATGCATTTTTAGTGACTAAAGTTTAACTGTGACCATTTGGATTTAAATATTCAAATTTGCAAAGGAAAAACTAGTGCTCAGTTTTTATGCTATATATTTTGATATGTGAAAATTTTTCTCATGGTATATATAAAAAAATTTATGACTCCAAGGTGAATTTTTATATATAAATTTAAATGTCTAAAATATGCATAGTCAAATTTATGAAGGTTCAAAGTTGACTACGTGTTTGACATTTGTCTGTTAAGAACCCAAGAAGGATGTTTGAGCTTGTGTTGATGTTTTTTTGATGTCTCATGATGTTTTATCTATTTTAAAATGTTATAGACTCCATGATTATTTTTTGTGTGTATTATGAAGGTTTTACCAATCTTATCTAGTATGAACAAAGGTTTAGAAACTGACTATGTGTTCACTCATAATGGTTGTTGTATAGAATGTTGTTTGAGAAAATTGTGCTTAAGTAAAAGGGTACTATAATGGTTATTGGAATTTATGAAGGACTTATATATCATGTGTCATGGGTTAATGAGTTGGAAACTATTCCTATGCTTTTATTATTCTTGAATAAGTATCAAAGATATGAATGAGTCATCATAGGACCTAAAAGGTGACTTAGGCCTATTTGAAAGTGTGTTGTGCTTAAGTGTAATCCATGTAAGATGCCTTAAGGGTTAAGGTATGCCTAATGGATGAAATGAAATATTGTGATATTGATAATCATGATAGATATATAAATGGTGAAACTAAATGTATTAGTTTCTAGTGTTGAATGAGACTTGTACAAAACTTGAGAGAGGATTGTGTGAGAAGAGTATACATTGAAGCAAAGAAGAGAGGATAGGTAGTGTGACTACTTTATGAGTTGACGAGATGAATAATTTTTTAACTATGTGTATGACCTAGTGGTCATAGTTCTAATGAAATATTAGTGATCTTGTAGTTTGAGAATATGTGAAGAGGTCTGAGTATGCATATAAGGATAGTTTGAGTGAATAAGGAGAGAGATTGTGACATGTCTATGTGAGAAGCCTATATGAGATATAGAGGGAGTTTATGTATTGGTTATAAAATTATATATTATACCTCTAAAAATTGGTATAAAATTAGGTCCTTTGGTAATGGCTTGACAGCTTGAAGGTGATCCATGGTACAATATGGGTAGTCATCAAGGAGGTTTCTCTGCTAAGAAAGCACCTATGTTCAATGGATCCAATTATGATTTTTGGAGTGGAAGGATGAGGGAATACATTATGTCCATAGGGTTTAATGTATGGAAATGTATTATGGATGGTTATGTTATTCCTTCTACTCCTCCATCTAATACCTCAAAAAAGAATTTGTTTGAGAATAATTCAAGGAAATGAATGCCATCACTTGTGGTCTTATAGAGACTAAGTTCACCAAGGTAATAAATTGTAAATATGATAAAGGGATATGGGACAAAATGTAGAACATTTATGAAAGAGATTCAAAGGTTAATGTTACTATATTTTAGACTCACATAAGGCAATTTGAAAGTCTCAAGATGAAGGGAGAAGATTATATGGCATCCTTTCTAAGAGTTGATGAGATTATGAACATCATCATAGGTCTTAGAGACAACCTTGAAGAGGCTACTGTAGTTCAAAAATTATTAAGGTATCTATCCCTAAAGTTTGATCTAAAAGTATCTACTACAGAGGAAAGTCATGATCTGACTCAATTGAATGTGGATCAATTACATGGCACCCTACTACTTATGAGATGAAGAAGAATTATGATATACCATCAAATAAGGAATCAAAATTCAATAGAGATGCAGCTAAATAAGAAGTTTCAAGGTAAGAAACCCAAGAAGGATGACATTTATAATATAGATGAAGATGAACTAATTGCTTTGATTTCAAGGAAATTGAAAATAGGTTGAGGCAAGTATATGGGTAAACTACCCATAAAATGATTCAATTATGGAGAGATAAGGAATTTTGATAATAAATGCCCTTATAAGTATAATAAGGATAATGATGAAGAACATGATCAAGGTCATGATGATGTAAAAATATCATTCAAGTTTGATAGAATTAAAAAGGGATTCATAAGGTTTGACATCAAGAAGAAGTACTTCAAGGACAACAAAAGTCTCTTCACCAAAGAAGATTTTAGCTCATCCAATGAGAGTGAAGTTAGTGACTTAGAGTATGATCATGAAGATGATAGTCCTATTGAAAATGAATCCCTATTCATGGTTGTGGAAGCTAGTTGCTCACATCAAAAAGAGTCTACTTGGAGTGATTCAAATGATGATGAAAATGAGGTGGACTATGAGAATGCATTGACAAATGTTTTAGAACTAAATATTGAGAAGAATATTAACAAGAAAATGAAATATAAACTCAAGGACTATGAGGATCAATACAATGTGTTTGAGGCAATATTGGATGAATACTCTAGAGAGCATGAAGGTCTTATCATGCTTCTTAATTATAAATTAGAATCTATGTCTACAAGTCTAAGAGTCAAAGAAGAAGAATGCTCAAGGTATGTGTTAGGAATGAGATTGTGTCTTTGAAAGATGAGTTAGATAAGTCTTCAAGTAAAGGTGAAATCATTTGTCAAGTTTGATAAAATTTATAATGATCTAGATGATCTCCTAAAGAGTCAAAAGTCAACAGTTAGTGATAGATCTAGATTGGGTTTTAATAAAGTTCCCAAAGTTGATTCTCAAGGTGACATGAATTTCAATGAGAGAAAGCTTAGATCATCCTTTGAAGATAAATAATCAAACAAAAGAATGAAGGTGTTGGTATAATGAAGATAAATTAGATGTAGACAACAAAATTATATGAGGTATGTAAATTTTAATGGTTACTATTATACTTATAATAAATAGTTTGGGTATAGATCTAGATAATGACCAACCACCACAAAAAGAGACCTATTACAAATGAGTTTGCATAGAACTATGATGGGAATTATCAGTCAAGAGGTGCTAGTAAGGTTGAGCTAATATTTCAACTATCTTGATAAGGGACACATTTCTAAGCATTGTATAAATAAGGAACTCTCTTCTCAAGGTAAGTCTTTCTTCAAAAAGAGTAGTTTGGTTTTCAGTTATCATGACATTGGACACATTGATAATTTTTGTACCATCAATAAGGTAAGAAAAGATGAGTTTCCATCAAGGAGTATTGTTTTCTACATCTATGAGAAGATCTGGTCACATTCAGTTTAGGTTCTACAATCAAAGGCCATTAAAATTAAAATAGGTTTAATCAAGCTCCAAGAGGGTATCTTCCTAAGAAGAAGGCAAGTTAGATAATGGAAATCAAAGGTGGTAAGTATGAATAATGATGATTCTATAAACACCAAGGTTCAATCAAATCTATTTGATATGGTGCTATAATGACTTCTAAATTTGAAGAGTGCCAAGGGTCCATGTCTCATTGTCTTCTCATATTGTGAATGAAGAGACCAAGTAATCAAGAAGAAAACCAACCTCTTGTATTTCCAAGAATCCACTTGAGGATATGTTCTAAAAACCAAAAGATTCAAAACTGTATGGATCTAAGTGAACATCTTGCCATTACTAAGAATGTATCATATAAAAAAAGTCTTAAATTGTCAATGCCTAGTGATGAGGAATCTAATAACTACAAGGTATGAGATTCTTCAAATGAAAAGGTATGTCAAAATTCCATAGTTGCTCCATGTGTTGTCAATTATATCTGCACTTAGAAGAGAAGGAGAGTGATATAGAAAAGGAACTAGTTATCATAGTAAAGAGACTAAGAAGAAGAACAAGAGAAAGAAGTATTATATCTATAAGAGTATTCTAGTGGTTAATGAGGATATGTGGTCCACTCTTGGCTTCACTTTAATTTAGAGCATTATGGTCCCAGAGGATGTCTCTATCTATGGTAATTCTTATAAGACTCCTTTCTAAGTGGAGAAGAAATTATTGTTGTGGTGTTCTTTAGATGGTCCTATAAGGTTATATATGAGTGTTTTTAGTTAGATCAGGTATGTTTAGGTAGAAGATATGTTATGTTGATGTTAGAGTGATGTCATAACTGTATATGGTTAGTGCTACAAGATCTCAAATTAAAGGTTTTCAAGTGGCATAATAGGATTTGTGTTTTTTCAAAGATGATATTTTTACATATAAAGGTATGTTGATCTTATTATTTGTATCATTAGAATTCTAGGTGGTTTTGTGGTGACATGAAGGTATGTTGAAGTCAAATTGGAGATTTTTGTTTGCTCTTGGGTTTCCTAATTTATTCTTAAGAGTGAAATCATTTGTAGGTGATCTAAACTAAGTTATAGGATGTATTGGGGTTCCCAAAGTTGATGTGACATGAATTTCTTAAATTTTGGTAATCAAATAATAAGTGTATAATGGTTATCTCTAGGTGTACAAGAATTTTTAGAGGTGAATGTTGACTATGAGAAGGAGGTGCTTGTTGACTCTATTATTTTTGAGATTATATGGTTTTGGGATTTTCTATAAAAGTTGTCTAAATTATGATTTTAGGTCTAATTATTATTAATAATATAAATGGGCTAAATAGGTTGTCAAATCAAGCTTCATAAATATTTGAAGGTTTTTGGTTTTCAAACTATTCATGTTTTCATTAATCTAGAAGCCTAATTATCAATATGGTTTCTGAAGGAAGTATATTTCAAAGGTTGAAAGGGGAATATGAGATATATTTAGATATTAAGTTTCATACCCTGACTGTGTGTCTACTAAAATTTGTGGACTCTATAAGATCTAAGTAGGGATACAAGGAGACTAGATAGGTCTAGTAAGAAGAAGAGTGTTTTTTGTTCAATTTATCTAAAAAAAAGTAAGGCATGATTATTTCAGGGTGAGTTATCATGTTGGTTTAATTCATGTTTTTGATGTGGTGGGTGGCATTAAGTTATGATGGTGGTCTTTGAGGTGGTTTGAGAGAGAAGGCTAGTAAGCTTGTATAGTGGTTCTTCATGGTGTATAGAGATCTAAAGGTGTTCAAGTAATGAAATGGCTCAAAAAGGCCTGAAGGAAGTATTAGGGGGAGTTCCTCTTAGATGTTTCTTTTTTATTTCCATTAATTTTACTATTTTTGTATGTTATTTCTTCATTCGTTGTAGTGCTTGGTTAAGAGTGTTGGCATGTAACAAGAGGAAGTTATCAAGGTAAATAAGAGGTAGGCTCAAGGTAAGGGGGAGATTTTAATATTTTTGTATGTTATTTCTTCATTCGTTGTAGTGCTTGGTTAAGAGTGTTGGCATCTAACAAGAGGAAGTTATCAAGGTAAATAAGAGGTAGGCTCAAGGTAAGGGGGAGATTTTAATATATTTATAATATGGTATTCTCTTGTTGGTAGTTTTTTTACATTTATAGGATCAGTTGGTGCCCACTTTGTCATTATGTCAAAGGGGGATAAATTTTGTATTGTAGGAGTGCTTGAAGAGAGAGAAGGAAGGTGAGTTGTATATTGTTATATGATGGTTGTTGACATCAATGACAAAGGGGGAGATTATTGGAGAGGTTTAAATGATGTCATGGATGTCATGGATATGTCCAAGTGAGTGGATGAAGTGATTTTTTGGTTTAATTAAAAATGATAAAGTGTGAAATATGTGTGTCCTAGTATGCTTAAAGTATTCTTGGTTGATCTTCAGTTTTGGCATGACTAGAGATGTTCAGGGATGAGTATAGATTATTGAGCATATGCAAGGGGTCATATAAGATTTTTATATTATTTTAGTTCTTGTGTGCATTAGTGAATTTCATCTGGTTGATCATTGTTTTCATTTAGAACTTTTGGGTTTAGTGGCAAAAAATTTGAGTATGTAGTTTGTTGGCATCATTATTGCCACGTATGGATGATTCAAGGGGGGTTGGTCATATGGTTTTTATCATGTTTATACCTATTTTATATGAAATAAATCTCAAATCATGTGACTAAGTGTGATGACCAATATGTAAGTGCAAATTTGGAATCCCAGACAGTTTGATAATGTTTTCTTATACTTAGCCAAATTTACATGAGGTTAGAAAGAGTCAAATATGTAGTTTGGTGATGGCATATCTCACACATGTAGATGTTTCATAATAATTTGATCATATGGGTTTTTTAATTTTTGTGCCTAATTAATATTCATTAAATTTTAGGTCATGTTATGAAGTGTGTCGAAATATATGCATGTACAAAGTTGGCCTTCTAGGCAGTTCTTGACATAGTTGGCTCTATGGTAGAAAAATCTAAACAAGTATATTAATGGCATTATATCTCATATGTAAAAAGGTTTCAGGAGTATTTTGACACATTTTTGGATTATCCTATGTGATGATATTTTATGGTATAAATTTTAGATCATGCATCTAAGTGTAATAAAATTTATTGAGGTTCAAAGTTAACCTTCCAAGCATATTACAATGGTTCCCATACTTAGTCTATTTTGCATGATGTTAAAGATCAAGACCAAATGAAGATCTAACAACTCATGGGTGTTTTTATAGATCAATATATATGTTGAATTTTAATTTTAATGGGTCAAAGTGTTGGTTGGATAATGAATTTAAATATTGAGCTCCTTACAAAAGGATCAACAGAGAGTGTTTATTCCAAGATGTTAGGATGTAATGAGATGGTACCAAGTGTTCAATGTTTAACATTTAGTAGAGATAAAGATTGAGATTATCCCAAAGATAAATGATGAGTGTGTGTTTTTAATAATTAATATCAATGGTGTGTATTAAATTAAAGAGGTTTAAATTTTAATTGTCTAGCATTGTTAAAGCAAGGACAATCTCAAAGAGATTGATGGAGCATGTGTGATCAAGATTGCAAGATTATATGAGATGAGGCCAAGTGTTCAAAGTTTAACATTAGGTAATTGAAATATATAAGTTAAATTTTGAATAATATCAAATATGCATATTTTATCTAATTAGTAAGGACATGAGATACATTTTTAGTGACAGAAGTTTAACTGTGACCGTTTAGATTTAAATATTAAAATTTGAGAAGGAAAAACCAGTGCTCAATTTTTATGCTATATATTTTGATATATGAATAATTTGCTCATGGTTTAAAAATAAAATTTGTAGATGAATCTAAGGTGCATCTAAATATATAAATTTTAATGTCTAAAAACTATACATTCAAAGTTATGAAGGTTTATGTTTGACTGTATTCAACATTCATTTGTTAATAACTGAGGAAGGATGTTTGAGCTTGTGTTGATATTGTTTCGATGTCTCATGATGTTTTATCTACCTGGGATTATTGTTGAGTCCATGAGGATGTTATATTTGAATTATTAATTTTTAACCAATCTTATTTATTATGAACAAAGGTTTATAAAATGATTATGTGTTTGCTCATAATGGTTACTATACAAAATGTTGTTTGAGCAAATTATACTTAAGCAAAAAGGTATTGTAATGGTTTTTGGCACTTAAGGACATGTAGATCATGTTTCATGGGTCCATGAGTTTTAAGGTGTTTTTATGTTCTTATTTTTCTCATAGAAGTGTCAAAGAGATGAATGGGTCATCATGGGACCTAAAAGGCGACTTATGTCTATTTGAAAGTGTGTTGTGTTTAAGTGTGACCCATGTACGATGACTTAAGTGTTAATGCATGCCTAATGGCCGATAGGAAAGATTATGATATTGAAAATCATGATATATCTATTAATTTTGAAACCAAATGTGTTGGTTTCTAGTCTTGAATGAGACTTGTGCAAAAATTATGAGAGAATTGTGTGATAAGAGTATGCATTAAAGCAAAGATGAGAGGATAGGTATTTTTCTTGTTTGATGAGTTGATGAGAATAATAGTTTATTGACTATGTATGACCTATAGGTCATAGTTTTGATGATATATTATCACTCTTTTAGTTTGAGTATATGCAAAGAGGTTTGAGTATGTATATAAGGACAATTTGAGTGAAGAAGGAGAGAGATTGTGGAATTCTTATGTGAGAGGCATATATGAGATAGATAGATAGATAGATAGATAGATAGATAGAGAGAGAGAGAGAGAGAGAGAGAGAGAGAGAGAGAGAGAGAGAGAGAGAGAGAGAGAGAGAGAGAGAGAGAGAGAGAGAGAGAGTTTGTGTAGAGGTTAGAAAATCAAAGATCCATCATTAGGTGTTTGAAGACATCAGTTCTAAAGTTGAGGTGTTCACTTCAATGGAAGGTCTAAAGGACTTGATCTTCCTTAGGGGTAGTTTCTCCTTGTGAAATAGTTGTTTCACTATAGGCCTTTGGTTAGGAGGACGTGATCAAGGTTTTTGGTCTAAAGGACTTGAATAGTCTCTTATTTATAATCTCTTATAGGATAATTAGTCCATGTGTTGCATGTTTGAGAGTGGTTATTCTTCCCATAAGGATTTATCAAAAGAACTATGTGTTGTGTGTTTAATCTTGTGTATACATTGATTGAATGAGATATCATGTTAATGTTTCTTGGTAAGTTTGATATATGTTATTTGTTTAATAGTTTTAAAAGATTAGAATTATAATTGAAATATATTGGCTCACTAATTTATCCCCCTCTTAGTGATTGTACCTCTAAATTTTTTTCCTCATACTAAATTTTCTCCCACTTTGACATAAATGAAAATTTTTAACTTCTTGGATCAAACTCCTTGTAACCAAAAGACTCATCACATAGGACTATGAGTTTATGGGTGGTAATACAAAAATGTTCCCCTATCTCCATGCATACCTTCTTGGAACTACTCACTTATTCTTTTTGAGTTAATGAACCACTTGATTAGCTACCCCTAGGTACTTGGCTTCTTAAATGACTGCTAGGGATAGGAATTACACCATATTCCTATCTTAGGTGTTTAAATGTTACCTTTGGAAGTGGTTTAGTCAAAATGTATACAATCTAATCCTATGTAGAGACATGTTCAAGTTTGACACTTTTCACTTACTTGCTTTCTTAGAAAATGATACTTGATGGGAATGTACTTGGTTCTTGAATGCATGATAGGGTTTTTTGAGATGATTATAGCACTTATATTATCATAATAAATAGGGATATGACCATAATACTCCACCTTATAGTCTTTTAAGGTCTATCTCATCCATAAGACCTGAGTGCAACATGAAGTTACTACAATTTACTCAGCTTCACAATTGGATAATGCTACTAATGGTTATTTTTTATTATCCATGAAACTAGGCACCCACCTAAGAAGAAATAACCTCCACTATACTCTTCCTATCATATATAATTATTTCTAAGTCTATATCTGTATAGGATATTAAATTTAACTCCTTGATCATTGGATACCACAACCCAAACTCCATAGTCCCCTAGAGATACTTGAGTATCCTTTTTACTACTTGTGAATAATTATCCTTTGGATCTAATTGAAACCTTCTCATAACACCTACTACTTACATGATGTCCAATCTATACGCAATAGTGCATAACAAATTTCTAATCATTAACCTATATGATGTATGATTGACCTTTGGAGACTCATCTTCCTTGCTCAACTTACACCATGTGATCATGGGTGTATTAAATGCCTTTTAATATTCTAACTCAACTTCTTCAATATTTCTCTTATGTACTTGGCTTATGAGATGAATATGTCTTTTTCAGATTGAGTAATTTGAAACCCAAGAAATAATGATAGTTCTATTTGGAAAATCAAAGTCTGCACAATAGAGAAAGATTTAAACACTGGAAAAATAATTAATCATAATAATATTCTCTCACATAATGTTTATATATTTCATATGAAACTATTAAAAATATATATATAAATATTTTCCTATAATTAGAGAGATCATATCTCCATATATCTCTCCCATAACATCTCCTCAAACCCTATAATAACTCAATCAATAACCAACTAACTAAAACAAATCACCCCATATATTATTGTTATGCATAAAAATAGTAATATACCAAACAACTATTAATGTATTATTGTTTATCTAATAATAATTATGCTATTAGAATTTAATAATGTTCACATACTTCAACATTCACCTCCTTCTAGACATTATTAATTTTAGTCTACACCCACTTAATGTGAGCATGGGAAGAATATATATATTCAATAACTATCCCAAAAAGAATTGTATGCCAATGCATACTTTTATTTATAAATACTATTATATAAGATTTGATGTCTAGATGTTGATGTACATGACCAATAATATGCAAATAATACATCCTACATTTACTCCATGTGAACACAATGGATGTTTCACTAGATGATCATCTCCATAAAGAAGTAAGGCAGTCAAAGGATTTATATAGTTATCTTCCCTCCTATACAACTATTTACACATTCCATTATATATATATATATATATATATACTCTCTCTTTCTCTAATTATTATAGGATTTCCAAACTAGTAAGGAAAAATAAACACAACATTAGAAAATTAAATGTCATGAGGAATAAATCCTTGTTATAATCTTATGTAGCCTATATTAATATTTGTTGCCACTCAAACAAAAATAGCATAAATAGTTTCCACTATCACTGAAGAACTATCCTTGGTATTAGCCAATTTGGTGTAAAGAATAAAACACTAAAAAAATGAGAAAACACACCACACCTATGAAAAAGAATGCTCTTCTATTCTTATTCACACAACTAAAAATCAAATATGCCACTAAAGCAGAAAGTGGCCTCATCTCTAGTGGCTAATAAGAGGATATGAATCCCCCATCCTCCATTTCCTCCATCTTCTAGTAAGAGATGCTTCTTACTCAAAAAATGTTAATGAATCTTAGATGCATTAATTTTTTGAGGGAGATCCCCCCTATAGTTTGGACATATGACTTAGGACGTTGTGTATAAATGATAATGCATTTGTGAGGCAATTTTCTTTTACAATTTTTTTACAATGACTCTATATGAAACCTAAGCTTAAATGAATTTGAGATTTTTGACATGTAGACACTTTATATTTCTTGACTTGACTCTTTTTTCCATTAAGATGACATTTTAGTATTATTACTGACTCTAAATCTATTCGACCTTATCTTTTATGACATACAAATATTGACATGGATCAAATAAAGATACAACTTTTTATACTCTTTTAATATAAAAAGACTATTAAAATGACTCATTAAAATAAAAATAGACCCAATAAATAAACTAATCATAAAATAAAAAACCTAAACATCTATACTAAATTAAAAAGCTAACATAATCAAACCTAAACCAACATGACATAGATAGAAAATTAATTATATACTTTGACCAAACATGGTGAGTTAATGTTAATCACTAATATTTGAATTGACAAAGTTGAAACATATAATGACATTAACCAACCTTGAAGTTACATCAATTTTAGAGAGTGATTTGACCAATTATGCTAATGAAGTAGAGACAGAAGGTGAATGATGAGATGTCATTCAACACAAAACCTAATACATTTGAAAATACAATTCTTCAAGCTAGAGTTTTCAAAGATTCTAAAAAAACTCTAATGATAGGCATAATGATAGGTAAATTCAAATGAAAATTAATAGTATATAATAACAAAAAAAAGATGTGATCAGACCTTGAATAAATAATCTGTCAACTCTTCTAAATACTTTATTTCTTGTCAGTTGTAGGATGCATGTGCATGTTGGAGACACATGATATAGTTGAGTATAAATTCATAGAAGGTATTGATCCCAGTTATCAATTCTTGAGAACATCATAAATTTATTTGAATATTTAACATACAATCTAATTATGACCAGAATCAAAATCAAACCATACAATGATGCATAAAAATATCCATTGAATAAGATCACTGTTATACCAGAAAATGAATGAGAAATGCTCTATTAGGTTTGATCCCTAAAGCTAAAAAGGTGATTATTTATATTATATCTCCAATACATTAGCTATAAATAATTCAAATTCTTATAAAAATATGCATTTGGGTGCTTATATATTTCTCCAATGACACATTACTTATGATGTCTAATGTTATGTAAAGCTCGATTTGCACATAGGCTATGCTCTAAGCAATACAATAACTTATTTTATTTACTATTCCTCAATAAGTTTGAAATTGTGAAGTGACTAGATGAAGATTATTTATGATATTATACAATCCTAAGAAAACATTTAAAAACCTAATAACAGATCTCGTTAGATCTATGTTATTATACCCAACACCCCCCCTTTAATTTAAAGAGAAATGGGGGCCCACTTTTTTGGATTTTGGTCATTATATTTACCCTCTCTTTTTCATATGTTTATGAAAATTCTATAAAATCTAAGGTATTTCACTTTTGGAAGGATGATATTGGAATTATGTTTCATGAGACTAACTCTTGTTCCACAGAGACTATTCTTCGAGTTTATATTTTTAGGCTAACTCTTATGGTCCTTATGTAATTTGTCCTTTCAAGTTTTACATTTCATATGTTATCAAGCCTATTTTATTTCAGGTTTATTATTCAAAAAACCTTATTTTTTTTGAGAAATTTTTGTGGACATTTTGTCTGAAATAACCCCCCCAAAGGAATTCGGCTAGCAAGCTCTTTGCCTTACAAAATTTTGGACTACATATATTTTACCTAAAATAAGTCCCCCAATGGATTATCCTTTTGACCCTAATTAAATATCCATCAATACTTTTTAAATGACCCTTAGTTGTACAAAAGTACCCTTCAGGGAAATCAAAAGTGCCCTTCAGCCCTTATAAAGTATACCCTTCGAGAAAGTTTTACCATGATATAGACCCCTCAAATCCTTTCCACATAAACTTCAAGACTTTTTGAACTATCCCTTTAGCTTGTTAAAAGTGTACTTTTCCCTTTGAATTAACCCTTTGGCCTTTCCCAAATTAGCCACTTTACCCTTTCTAACCACCTCTTTTATGACACATACCCTTTGGGTTTTGTGTACAAGACCCTTCAGGACATTTGTCCCAAACCCTTTACCCTTCAAGACTTATCCTTTGGGACATATGTTTTTAACCCTTTGCCCCATCAAAATTACACTTTAGCCTTTGTGTATTAGACCATTTGACATGGACATACCCTTTAATATTTTTATCTAAAGCTTTGACCCTTTTTAAATTAGCCACTTACCATTTTAAATAATTTACATAGCCCTTCTTCCACACCAAAAGACCCTTCAGATCTAAGTCACATACCCTTTAGGTTTTATGTAACCTACCCTTTGGTAAAATCAAAAGTGCCCTTCAAACTTTACAGTATAGATCCTTTGAGACTTTTGTCATGAATAAAATGCCTTATGAAGTGGACCCTTTAGATCAAAAATACCCTTTGGGGAAATTGAAAGTGCCCTCTCGACCTTTGAATAGCCCTTTGGGATATTTGTCTTGATAATTTTTCCTAGATGAAATATTCAAGGAAATTATTACAGACATTTCATCTAAAATAATTCCCCCAAAATAATTAGTCTGTGGGTGTTGACCCAAAAGCATTTTTTTTGATGTACACCATAAGTGATTTATAACTAAGAGTACTACTAGTTTCACCACACTTAGCCAAAATAAAAGAAAAATATTTCCTATCAATACTTTAAATACCCCTATCAACCTAAGCTAACAAGTTTTAATTATACAATAAAATAAAATCCAAGTGAATGTTGCACATTTATGTCACACAAACTGATATTCAATGCATGATTTTATATAGGTGATATGGCATGATTGAAAAGTTTTCATTACCTTCAAGTTAACTTGAATTTAAAGTATTATACTATCTTATAGCTATGATTAACCCTAGTTCCCACTTCAAGAGTACTATGAGTAAAACAATGACTAAACTAGAGTAGAAGTGTTTGTCTAGCATACACAATGCATATAAGAGGCATCATAGAGTATGCATCAATGGCATACACATCTATAATTTTTTGATGTATGAACCTACCATCCCCATATTTGATTAATTGCTTCATAAAATTTACATATACAGTCTTTGATGCCATAGTGTTTGGGAAAAAATACAAGAATTATTCAGTATTATGGGATATCATCAATTAGATGGATGTGTTTTCATTTGAATATGATATGACACTAGTAGATATATTGTTCATTAAAGAATTATTGGCATTCAAATTTCAAATATTACACTTTAATTTACCCAAGATAGAATTAATTCCATTCATTGACCTCCTAAGAGACATTATTTTTAGGGAAGATATCACATGATGCTTTCCTGCATCATTCTAGTAATAATATGGTGGTCGCATGCATTTTGGGGGAATATTTTTAGAGATACCTATCTTTGAGTATCCATAATGCATACTTAAATAAGAACAAATTATTGTATTTTAACATAGATACTTAAATGGATAAGGTACTATATTTTTGGTTACTTCCAAACCAAACCATCACATGGAAAGAGAAGAATCCAATAGGAACAATTATGACTAATAGATTCAAGATGGGGATTCACATTGGTATGGCTCTTCTCAACCAATTATATGGTATACCCAACATTAATTTCCTTAATTTTTATTGGGTGTTGTTACTATATATGATTTTTACACATGATGTCATATATTCCATAGGAGAGATAATAAGCCTTTAGTTCAGGGAGCAGATTATTCATAAAGACAAGCATCCCATGCCCTTTAGGGATTTCTACATGATTTCCTATTTATTAGATATAGTCATGGGTATATGTTACAAATACCTTGGTGAATTATGGGATCCAAACATAGACTTTGAGAGTAATAAAATCTATAATCATTACTAGTTCATTCACATCTACTACTATACCAATCATATTGTCGATGATGTTTATCCTTAGGTTTGACAATCCATTCAAGGCTCACCCAGGCATCACATTAGAGAGAATATTGTGAATAAATTGTATAGGAAAGAGGATTATTTCCTTTACCTAAATTTCACTATTTTCATGGTTTGGGGAAACAAGGTTGGCCCCCTGTGTCTTCTAAGGTTTGTACTAGATAAGCTAGCTAAACATGAAATCACCTTCCAATTATGGAAGAACATTAAAGAGGAATCATCAATGAAAAAAAAGGCCTTGTAATTTTTTCATTTCATAACTATTATTATGATGTTATATATTATTATAAATCATCTCATGGAGGTAGGTGCAAAATGTAGGAGTTAACCTTTCCCTATACTTGCACATAGAGACTAGGATCTGTATGAGTTGATCTAAAAGCACATTCATGGATTCAACATCCCATACAGTCATGAGACTTATGAATATGACTTATTATTATTTAATTCTAAATATTATGAGTAATTATTGGAATGGGAAAAAATTATTGGGCTATAAGAGGATCATTTAAGAATGATCCATGATTATCCTTCTATTTCTACTAGGGAGTTGGATAGCAAAAAAGCACTCTATAAAGGGTGGAAATAATTAGATTTTTGTAGAGGATAGCTTTAGTATCAATCCAAGGACAAAGATAATTCCTATTCCCAAGGACTTCCTTTAAATTTAAATTTTAAAATAGTGAAGAAGAAACCTAGGCTACTTGAGCCCAATTCTATTAGGGGAAGACAAGAGTGGGACCCCATCAGCCTTGACTCTAATGAGGAAGAAAGAACATATGAATTACCTATTTTGGGTTCTATAAAAGTTTCAATTGTTATGCCCTAGGTACATACTATTAAATCCATTGGTATATAAGCTCCAAAAGAAATAACATCATCACCTTCGAACTCCCCCACACAAGCAAGGACCCCCTTGGTCTATAAGAGAAATCCTAGGACTCCTATGAGTAGTCTTATATTGGAGGATTCACAAGGCTTGTCTACTTAACCTACACATTTAAAACCAACCAAGGGAGATGTGGTGATCATAAAATATATTGAAGATCATTGAGATGAAGAATCTGAGTTGGAGACAAATAAGGATATGAGCCTCCAGATAGATGTTGTGGAGCTTATTTTTCTAGGTACTCAATATTTTGTTAGTTTTCCTTTATCTTATGTACCCGTATTTGGACAAGCTACCTTTGTGGAAGTTCTCACATCTACCCTCTCCATTTCCATTACTACTCATGATCCTTCTATTTCCACTTCAATCTAGTTCACCATACAAACCCCTTTTATTCACCTTAACACCTCCACTATTGGATACCTCAAAACAAAGAAAGTGTCAAGGAAGGTACAAACTACATTGTCCACCTCACAACTCTAAGCCCATTCCACTTAAATCACCTTTCCTCTACCATATACCACTTCCATAAAGGATAATATAGTGATAATCACTAGTGGGGGAAGGAAGGTCAAGCCCTAAATGATCATGATCCATCTACTTCCTCAATTTAGACTAGTGGATTGGTCCAAAATCATATGGCCTTCCTTCCTTGATGTCCTAACCAAATCCCACAAGAAATAATAGAAATCTCAATAGGATTCCAAGGAAGAGGTTGTTGTTACAACCTCAGATGCATCCCATCTAGACATTCCTCCATGGGTAGTGGATTTGAGAAGCAAGACATCCCAATTGCCAAACATGATAATTACTAAGCTTTCATCTATTTCTAATTTGTTTGATCTTCCAACTGGAATTATTTGAAGGGTGATGAAGAGTAAATTAGAAGATGAAAAACTAATCTAGATCATCCTTGAATAAAGGTAATAAGTGTTCTCACTCACTAAGATGTAGATAGATAGCCAAGATAATCTTTATATGAGGAAAATATAGCAAACCTAAAATAAGCACAAAAGGATGCCATAGTTACAATTCATGAAGGCATAAATTTAAATCAATCTGAATTTGAAGCATAAGTGCATGTATTATAGGCTAAATTTAAATAAATGAAGGAGAAAACCAAGATAGTACATATCCTTGCTAGCATAGAAGTTGAAGTTCAGGAGGTAGCTTCAAGATGCTATAACTCCCTGGAAGATATGGAATTCATGAAGGCTGATATGGCCCCTGTATGAGCCAATCTAATCAATTGTTTAATTCCTTGAGATATGATAGTTAAAAATTAAATATATTAGTTATATATATATATATATATATATATAACTCTCTATATATTCATCTCAACCTTATGACTACATTAGAGGCATTTAATGCGTAAAATCTAGTAGTAATTTGGTAGGAGGGGGTGAAGGATTAGTTAATTTTTTTAGGGGATTTAATCCATAGATATCATGTACATGAGGCTTAGATTCTTCAAATTTTGTATGAGCTAAAGTTATCTAAAGTTAGATATTCCATTGGTAAGTTTATTAGTAGGATCAATTTTGACAATATTATCCAAAAAGTAGCCAATGAGTTTAAATAGAGCTTACAAGATTTAAAACTTGAGGAAATTGAGTCAGAATTAAGAAAGGCTTAGAAAAAGGTCACTGAAGTTGAAATATTCAAAAATAAATTTCAAATAATCAAGGACAAGCATGCAAAGCTCCTTGGATAGACTAAATGAATTCATTTGCCACCGCTTCTAAATTTAGACATTATATGATATCAACATGGACGAGAAAAAAGTTTATGAGTATAATGAGGTAAATAAGAACCAAGTTTATGATGGTGCAACTAAATCTTCAATTATCATGATGACTTTTGTGCCAACCAAGGTGCATTCATCATTTTAATAAAGTAAGCCTTGATAGGCTAAGATTTTATGCATGTATAATTTTATGATGGAAAGTGTACTTATATTTTGAGTGACTAATTCTAAAATTTTAATATATATTTTATGTACATTCACACATTTCATGCTTTTGGAAAAGTCAATTTATTTTATTTTAACTTCTAGTTTCCTTTTGTATGGTTTTAGACTGCAGTTAGAATTACATGTTCTAACTGACACTTGTAAACACCTTTCATGAACTTAGAGGATGAGGATACCCCTTCCCCAAGTATATATATGCAATTGGAACTAAATTCAATTTTTTGTTAGAATATTTTGTAATATAGAGCAGTGAAATAATTTTGATCATCAGTGAAGTGTTTTGAGTATTTTCTTTCCAATTCCATGTAGTTTGTTATTATTTCTTTGGTTGTATGATTTCAATAATATTTAGTGAGATAAAAATTCAAATAGATTCTTGATTTATTGATTAGTATACTGATCCTAGATGTGCAATAGCTATTGAAATATTAGTTAATGTATTGATTAAGTTAGTCAAGTTGATTGAATCATATTTATAAATGTGTATTTATTCTTTCTTTGGTGTATTTTTCTATGTTTGTGAAACAATTACCTTAGATAATTCATTTATCTAATCCACAATCTCTTGATTAAGGGTGTGCAATAATTTCCCTAAAAGGAGCAACCTTTGTTTGAGGCATGTGAATTCCTTGCATATTGATTTCCCTATACTTCATATCTATCTCTGACTTTATGTGTGTTATTTTTTCTATTAACAAACATAGGTTTTTGAAAGCATAGGTCTATTCATAAACCAACTAGGGAAGTCATTTCCAAATAACCATGGAGCCTTATTTTCTACCCTACCTTACCCTCTTTTTTGAGTTTCTTATTAAGACCTACCCACTTTAGATTAGAAACTAACCACCCATCCAACTCACATAAATATTCACTCTGTTAGAAGGCCATACCTCCATCCAAAAAACCTTGTCAACAACCTACATCCTCTACCCCTATTCCATCAATAAGTTTAAATAAAATGCATACCTACAACTCATGTCTTGGAGTGGAGTTTACCTCCATTGATATCTTAAAATGTTAAAGGCTACATCATTTGACTATGGTGTGCATAAATACCACATCAATACTATTCTACTGGTGCTAGAATGAGGGCCTTGAAGCCCCTAATAATAGGGGTTACTATTTATGTGGAGTTGCATTGGAGTCACTTAGGAGAGTGACTAGATCTATTTCCTAGACTAGTTAATTAGTGTCACCCTTGACAAGTCATATGAGACCTAGAGTTATGCTAACAACTCTAGTTTATAATAATCCACCACCTCCACTTGGGAACCCCTTACTTGTAAGGAAAACTTTACCTATTAATAATTCAATGGCTCATCAATATCATTGGTTAGTTGGATCTATCATTGACATCCTAAGAGACATGCATGATTTGCCCTAGAATCCTAAAAAGTATTTTCTATCTTTTTCTCCTTCATGACCAAGGATGGTCAGATAACATATCAATTATGTTAAATCTACTTTAAGGTTAATGAATGTAGTTGATGAAGATGTTGCACATTGATTATTCCCTTTTACTTTAATATATGATAGTTATGATTGGTACTTAAATCTAACGAAAAACTCCATCACCAATTGGGAGTAATGTCAAACAACTTTTCTTACACAATTTGGACATGTCACCAATCCTAGATTGGTATATCATCACTTTACTAGTATAAAGAGGGATCCTAATGATCCCATCCATGTTTTTAGCATAATATGGCATAATAAATATAATTGGTTGACCCTGAGGTATAAACCAAAAATAATATTAGAATTAGAGATGTATAAGAATGCCTTAGACCCTATCACCACCATGTTTTTGAGAAGAGCACTTGCTACCAATACTTTGATGTTAGCATTCAAAAAGGCTATTCGCATTGATAGATATCTCAACTTGTAGGCACCTAGGGTACCTGACATCAATAATGGATTTATAACACTTAATCAAATACCACACATGAAGTAAAATTCTCTAATATACAATCATAATCAATTGTACAAACTACCTTTATTGACATAGATAACACATCCAAAATTTGGCTACTTGAATAATCATGTGATAGGCAATAATTATTAATGAAACCAACATGTAGAATCACTTCCCATAGATATTATACAAGGTACAAATTCCATAAAATTTGAATTATATTCTATTCAAAATATTGTCTAAAATTTGAGCAATGATTTTCTAAATATGCAATTAAAGATGGGCAATGCTAATGCCCCAACTAGTAACCAGAACACTAGATTCTAGAGATATAACAAACCTTTCAATATATATTCAAAAAATATGGATAAGCCTAGTAAACTCCTAAAAATCAAAATATCTAAAATGGCTCTTCTTAATTAGTGCATGATACACAATACACCCCAACATGGTGAGCTCAATTATGTTGAATTATGTATGGCATTCAAGATCTTTTAGAGGGAAATAACTAGACAAGATCAATGAATAATCCAACAAAATACCATTAGGATCTTGGATATTGTAGCACAACCATGTTCTTTTAAACTCATGAGTTCCCATTCCTAGGTGAAGATAAAAATGAACTAGATGATACTATGGATGAAGTTGATGCTTTCTAGTGATTTGAAAGAGGTGCATATAACTTAAGGAACTAACAACCACTTACCACCTCAAATCCTCTAAACACCATAGTGATTCCTCTAAATCCCAAAGCATACAATAATCCACCTCCTTCAAAAGGGAATGATCAACCTCCATGCAAGGAAGAACCGAGTAAAGGAGGATATAACATCATGGAAGATATGAAGAAAAATAAGTCAAATATAACTCTTCATAAGTTAGCCCAAATCACTGAACAAAAGGATCTATTGTGGAATTCCATTACTAGGAAGGCCCCTATGGAAAGAAATAGAGTGACTACAGACAAAGTGAAAGTGGTTAATACCAATGTAATTTACAAGAGCAAGCCTAAAGTGCCACCATTTTTGCTAACTATCAGAGTATTTGGTAAGAATATTCATAATTATTTAGTAGACTATGGAGCATATGCAACTATCATGCCCACCTTTATATGTAAAAATATTAGTCTCACTCTAATTCCTTTAAAGAGATTAGTCTCTCAACTAGACAAAATGGTGGTGCTAGTAGTTAGATAATTGAGTAACTTATGCACTCAAGTAGCATCAAAACCAAGAGTCCAGATGACTATCCATATTTTGGTAGTACACATACCATAAGGCTAAAGATTATTTCTAATTAGAGATTGGTCTAAGAAACTTAATGGATATATTTCCATGGTTTTTTCCTCTACTTGGCTACCATGGAGAGGAGTTTTAAACCAAATTAGAATTGATAGAGAGCCAAGAATAAAATATTCCATCATGTAATATAATGTCAAAAATTAAGAGGTAAAGTATGATTCTCTTACTCATGGTATTTATACTTTTACCACTCAGAATCTCTCATAAAACCTAGAACCTAAAGGTTCAAATCAATTATAGAATATGCATTTTAATAGAGCCAGGTCCAAGCAAGGATCAGGCATAAGAATTGAGATGATTGATCCTTAAGGTGAAAAGTTCTTGGTAGCTTATAGATTACAATTTTTATGCACTAACAATATAACTAAGTGTAAAGATCTAATCTAGGGTTACAATTTGAGTTGAAGAACAATGTGAAACATATAAAAGTATTTGGTAATTCAGAGTTAGTAGTTCAGAACTAAGTACAAAGATATAATCTAGGGTTACAATTTGAGTTGAAGAACAATGTGAAACATATAAAAGTATTTGGTAATTCAAAGTTAGTAGTTCACTAGGTAAGAAACAAATATTAGTGCAAATTGTCTTATTTGAATAGATATAAGCATAGGGTGGGGACTTAATTGAAAGATTTGAATCTTTTAGCATAGTATCACTCCTGAGAGAGAGAAATCAAGTGATCGACTCACTAACTACTTCTAATACTAATATCAAGTCATTGTATGGGTCTGAGGTAAAGAGGTTTTTTATTGAAGTAGTTCCTTATCCCTCTATTCCAGATAATGTAGAAATTTTATAGGTCTTCAATGATGATCAGTAGATTATTTGATTCTTAACTAGTTTAGGAGATTTTTAATCCCAAATCATCGATGATAAAGACATTAACCACCTCTATCAAGAATAAATAGATAAAGAGGGAATTTTATAACTCAAGGAAAATTGAATTTTACCTGGCTTAATCTCTTTAAAAAGGTCATTTAACTTATACCCTCAGGCACAATAACTTAGGAGCCCCAAGGTTGATGAATGAGACTTTAAAATGGAAAATCTAGGAGATGATCATAACCCACATTATTTGAATATTGGTCTCAAATGCATTGTGGAAGAAAGATAACAAGTTAGGGATTTAAGTACTCAATACAAAGATGTTATCACCTAGACCTTTGAATACATTAAGGTGTATGACTTGCAAGTCATCACCCACATGATTCCCCTAAAGCAAGGCTATAAACCATTCAAATAAAGGTAAACTCTAGTAAATCCTATTCTAGAGCCTTTAATTTAGAAGGAAGTAGAGAAGTTATTAAGTGTCAAAAACATATTCCCAATCCAACATTCTACTTGGGTGGCCAATTTGGTCCTAGTTAGAAAGAAGAACAGTGAGATCATATTATATGTAGACTTCAAAAATCTAAACAAGGCTTCTGAGAAAGATAATTATCCTTTACCTTCTTTGGATGAGGTAATATAGATAGTGAGTGTTATGTCCTTTCTAGATGGGTTTTTAGGCTATAATCAGGACTAGTAATTCATGGTGTTTACTATGAAATGTACCTATGCATACAAAAGGTCATTTGGCCTAATCAATGTAGTAGATGGTGTTTACTATGAAATGGGGTGCCTATGCATACAAAATGATTTCATTTGGCCTAATCAATGTAGTAGTTACCTTTAAATGTGTCATGGATCATGTCTTCAAGGGACTAAAATGCAAATGCATAATCATCTATATTGGTGACCGGTAGGGTTATCTTACAGTGTTTTCAAAGAATAGAAAAAATCACATAGGTTATCGATTGTCTATATTTGAGAGGTGTAGAAGGTTTGGTATTTCATTGAACCCAAAGAAAATCATCACATTTGGAGTCACTGAGAGAAATGGTCATCTTGGAAAAGACACTATGGAGGATGCAGATTGAGGACTATGTATCAGAAAGAAAAAAGATGGGATCACCAATGATACAAATAAAATCTAGGCAATGTTGGAAGGTGGATCTAAGTGATTTAACCACCAAACATTGTATTTGAAGAAAGAGCTCTCAAGTCATTACCTGAAAGTTTGGGAAAATCATACTTTCTCCTTCAAAAGTAAGGATGTTGTGAGTTCATCTCAGGGTTGGTATAAATTGCAAAAGATCCAAGTCCAAGCCTCTAAATGCCATAAAGAGAGATCTCAAGTAAGATGCTAAAATGGAGAAGAAGCAGAGAGGGGACAACTTGGGTATTAGATTCTGGTGCCTCTTTTCAATCTAGAGAGTCTTTTCAAGTCATAAAGGATCAGATTATTGGCCAAAGTGAAGCTGAAATTGCAGACAGGTGACACATGGGTGTTAAAGGAGGTCATGCATGTCCCAATTCTGAAGCGGAATCTGATTTCTGTTAGAAGTTTGGGTGAAGAGGGTTGCACAGTAACTCTCACAGCAAACTCTTAGAAGGTTACCAAAACTTCATAAGAAAAATGCTTTCTATCTATATTCATTCACTTTAGAACACACTATTTCTATAGTTATTTCATGTGCAGAAGAAAGGATGAAATTGACAAGAACATCTAATTGCCTCTCAATGATCATAAATCGCGGGAAAAAGTCAGGTCTAAAAGATGTAGAGTCTTAGGTATTCTACAATTGCAGGGAAAATTGGTTGGCAAATATGTCACGGTCTTGTCAAAGTCAAGTAAATAAAAGTTTTAACATTACACTTTTTGAGGGCAAACAAACCATTGCTATTGTACTCGACCAAATAGGTGTTTTGGGTAGTGTTGCCAGCTGGAAGTAAGCACTGAGAGACAAATGGATGTTGAGGATGAAGAAGAGCGGAAATGGATACGTGAGATGGAAGATCAGGGTATATGATCTTGTATTAGCTACAGGGCAATGGATGATCATAGAATGAGTATAGGAGAATGTGGAGGCTAAATGGATGGCCAAGATCTAGGAATTTGACATAGATATTGAAGCCAATTTGCACACCGATGGTTGACAAAGAATAGGTGTCTTGATTCACATAATAGGTTGAGTGCATGGGATGTACTAAACCTGAGTTTTCCCATTGGGAGTTTCACAAACAATCTGGAAGAGTAATACTGAAGGGCAGTTCAGTGGGACCAGCAAGGTGCACATGCTATGCAGGGTCAAGTTCTTTATCTACATGGTTGTAGATGCAGATGTGGTAGGTAATTTGGATGATAGGGTTTGCACCAAAGATTCTGTGGTGGTTGGTCTTCTAAGAGTGATCTTGAGGAGGGATACAAAGCCAAGGAAACAAACTAGACGGTGTATAGGTACAGGTACAGGTTGCAGCTATTTATCTAGTATTGTTAGGTTGTGGAGCTAAAAGCTTCAACCTTTGCAAATAGGAGGAACCGGCATGTCCGGCTGAGACCAGTGCAGAAGGCCACCGATGACGGCAGGAATCGGCCGACGTCGGCAGAAAGACTAGCAGGGACCGACGTAGTCGCCTGTGTGTTCCAAAATTTGTTTCACGGATAGTTAGTTAAGTGAATAGATGCATGTTTAGAGTCTTGGGCTATGAGGATAATTGTCTAAATTAAGAGTCTAAGTTATTGTTTGAGTTAGGGATCTATTTATAGATTGGCCAAGTTGTAAGGATCTTGAGTTTCAGGTTGTTGCAAGCTCATTGGGGATCTCATGTAAGTTTGATCTTTGAAAGCAGGTTCATGAGAATCAGCTTGAAGTGCTATAGAGTGCTTGGTGTACGGGTTATTACTACTGGTTGGTGAGGTGAAGACCATTTTTGTGTAGGAGATGTGTGAGAAGAATTACTGTAAATGGTGAATGTCTAAGAGGAATCCAGTGGATATATTGTCTCTCATATTCTGTGCTATTGGTGAAATACTTATGTTTTTGGTTATTTCCGCATATCAATTACTTATATTTGGTAATCATACTGTGCTCTGAGGAGCAAGATCCTAACGGGTGGAATTAGAACAGGTGTGTTTGTTCTTGGATTTACCTCCACCCCCCTCCCAACATCAATGTGTCATGGATCATGTCTTCAAGGGACTAAAATGAAAATGCATAATCATCTATATTAGTGATGTTTTCAAAGAATAGAAAATATCACATAGGTTATCTATTTTCTATATTGGAGAGGTGTAGAAGGTTTGGTATTTCATTGAACCCAAAGAAAATCATATTTAGAGTCACTGAGAGAAACATCTTGGGACGTATTATCAAAAAGATGGGATCACCAATGATACAAATAAAATCTAGGCAATTTCTAAGATTTAACCACCAAACAACAAGAAAGAGCTCAAGTCATTCTTTGGGAAAATCAACTTTGTAAGGAAGTTCATCTCAGGTTGGTATAAATCAAGCCTCTAAATGCCATGCTCAAGTAAGATGCTAAAATAGAGTGGACAACTAAATCTATAGAGTCTTTTTAAGTCATAAAGGATGCCATATCATAAGCTCCAATGTTAATTAGTCCAAACTTCATAAAATCTTTCTATCTATATTAATTCACTTTAGAACACACTATTTCTATAGTTATCATGCAGAAGAAAGATGAAATTGAACATCTAATTGCCTTCATGATCATAAATATGATGTAGAGCTAGGTATTCTACAATTGAAAAAAAAATATTCACTCTTGTCAAAGTAGTAAATAAATTTTGACATTACATTTTGAGGGAAAAAACCTACTACCTTGCTATCAAGCTCACTTATTATAGAATGAGATAGGAGAAATGGAGGTAAATGGATGGCCAAGATCTAGGAATTTGACATAGATAAGGCCTGGAAAGATTGTTAGAGGCCAAGGCATGTTTCAACTCATGATCAAGCCTAATCCTTGAATCACTATTGAAGATGTATGTGTAGAAAAAGTTTCTAAAGGAGAATGGTATATATATATAATCTAGTATTTACTTATAGGAACTTGTCCCCCTGAGCTTAATAAATAAAGAAGGATAGATTTGAGGCTCAAATATGCTCACTTTATGACCAAAAAGGGAGTCCTCTAAAGAAGGAACTATGAAGGAATTTGATGTATGTCTATAGAGGAATCCACGAAAATCATGGAGAAATTAAATCAAAAGATAGGTATTGGTCCCCCTGATAGGAATACCACATCCCATAAAATCTTGAGGATGGGTTACTATTAACCAATAATCTTTAAGGATGATCACATGCATGTTAGGAGCTACCTCAAGCATTTCCAAGAGAGAAGGTGCCATGTGCACAGTGAGGTTTAGACTTCATTGGTGTAATCAACCCAAATTCCTTAATAGACATAAATTTGTGCTCACAATATAGACTATTATACTAGATGGATAGAATCCCTAGCCTAAAGAATAGTAGAGACAAGATGTGATTCATTTTTATAAGAACACATAAAAACTATATTTATCATGCCCATCTCTTTGGTGTGTGACAATGGCCTAGATTTTATATCAACAAAATTCACTGAATAGACACATGACAATCAAATCATAATCAGGTCAGTTTCCAACCATTACCCTCATGGAAATAGACTAGAAGAGTTGAAAAATAAAAATATGATTGATGCAAATAAGAAACTAGAAGGGGAAAAGCCTAGGGACTAACATAATTTACTAAAGTATGCTCTTTGGGTAGACTAGCTGAGATATAAGCAAACCCTAAAAGTTTTGCCCTACCTATTGGTATACAGACACATACCAATTTTTCCTATCACATTGAAGCTACCCACCTATAAATTCATGCAAGACTACATGGAACCAAATGAAAAATTAGAATCAATACTGCTTGATATAATATAAATGGAGGGTTCAAGGACCAAAGCCTTACAAATATTGAGTAAACACTAAGATATAGTCAAAAGGTGGTTTGATAAAAGAGCCAAATTTAAAACATTTAATATTTCAAATTTGGTGATATTATGGGATAAAGCCCATGAAAATAAAGTACAACATGATAAGTTTTCCCCATTATGGATTAGACCCTATTAGATTTTAGATATCATGGGAAACAACACATTTCATTTAAAAGACCTCCAAGGCAATGAGCTTACATATCCAGTTCATGGATAGTTCCTAAACCATTACTTTATAGTTGTTCTACCAAATAAGAGGAATCAGACAAGTTTAGACATAGGACTAGAATAGTTTCTTGTTTTCTATTTTAGTTTTCAATGCATTTCAATTTTTTTGGACTTTCTAGATTAATATTTTCTACTTTCAAATATTATGTTTTCATAGATTATATTTTAGTTCTTTCTAGAGTAGTTTCCTAATTTCTAGATTATTTATTTTTTATTTTCCTTAATGTTAGAGTTTGCATTTACTCTAGTTATACCAAGCTAAAATCTAATAACAATTGATTTTATGACTTGTAGAAAAGGGGAAAATTAAAAATCCTAACACATTGGGGGCTAGCTCACAAATTGGGTATATTTCTGTGTGTTTAATACTTTAGGATAAGGGAAAGTGATAAAAGTATTATTTTGAATAATGTAAAAATTGAATACTTTTACTAGGCATATGGAAGTTGCTTGGGTACTTCATACAAATTTAAATTTTTTTTCTTATTTTATTGGATCAAATACACTTATCAAATTAAATACTTGTTGAAAGTGATAATTTTGGGTGTAGATTTGGTTGGTAGGGACATTTTAGTAATAATTTGTTTTATAATTATACTAGATCACTAGGATTTCATCTCCTCTCATTTTTATTTATCCAAACATAAGAGGAAAAAACCAAATAAAAAGAGAAAAGAACCAATGAGTTCAAAAGATTTTTTTTTTTTAAAAAAATTAAAATAACTCATATGATGCAATAAGGTCAATCCACCACACATCATGGTTATAAAAAGATAATGGAAAGAGAAGAGAAGGAGCCTAAGATATCTTTGTAGGGTATATGGATGTCCAGATGGAAATAGAGCAATGCTTGAACTTCCCTTGATTTATTGAGCTTTAGCATATAATAGAATGAAACCTACAACTTTATCAAAACCTTACAAAAACTCATCATAACAAGAGTTAAATAAATTACATGTTTAACACACATAGATCTAGGGAATTAGAAGGAAAGTATGTTGTGTGAATTAACCTAGAATTCTCTTTCATGGTTTTTATTTAAGTATTTTTCCTATGACATTCTTCAAGATTTATCTAAATATTTAAAAATTGGAATTATGGGTTCTCAAATGCTCAGGAATATTCCCCCTGTAAGTCACCATTTGTTGTACCCAACACCCCCCCTTTTTATTTAAAGAGAAATGAGGACCCACTTTTTCAAATTTTGGTATTAATATTGAGTCTCTTTTTTTAATATGTTTATGAAAATTATATAAAATCTAAGGTATTTCACTTTTGGTGGGATGATATTATCATTATGTTTCATGAGACTAACTCTTGTTCCACAAAGACTATTCTTTGGGTTTATATTTGCAGGCTAACTCTTTCAACCCTTATGAAATTTGTCCTTTCAAGTTTTATATTTTGGATGTTATCAAGACTATTTTATCTTGGGATTACTATTCAAAAATCCTTTTTTTATCAAATAAATTATTGCAGACATTTTGTTTGAAATAATCCCCTTGAAGGAATTTAGCTGATGGGCTCTTTGCCTTACAAAATTTTGGACTATGGACATTTTGCCCAAAATAAGTTCCTTGATGGATTATCCCTTTGACTCTACCAAACTTATCCTTTAGGACTTTTAAAATTACCCTTAGCTCTATAAAATTACCCTTAAGGGAAATTAAAAGTGCCCTTTAGCCCCTATGAAGTAGACCCTTCGAGCAAATTTTTCCATGAAGTAGACCCTTCGAATCCTTTCCACAAACCTTTCAAGAATTTTTGAACTATCCCTTAGGATTTATTGAAATTTTCCTTTGCCATTTGAATTAACCCTTTAAATTTTCTTTAATTTACCACTTTACCCTTTCTGACCACCTCTTTTAAGGGACATACCCTTCGATTTTTGTGTAAAAGACCCTTTGGGACTTTTGTCCCAAACCCTTTACCCTTCAAGAATTATCCTTTAGGACATCCTTTTTGACCCCTTTGCCCCATTAAAAGTTCCCTTTGGCCTTTATGTATTGGACCCTTTGACATGGACATATCCTTGACAATTTTTGTCCTAAGCCTTTTACCCTTTCCATAATTGCCATAGCCCTTTTTTCCTTCAAAAATACCCTTCAAATATAAGGCACATAACCTTTGGGTTTTGTCTAACCTACCCTTTGGGACTTTTGAAATGACTCTTCACTATATGGAAGTACCCTTCAAGAAAATCAAAAGTGCCCTTTAGCCTTTGTGAAGTAAATCCTTTTGTCATAAATAAAATGCCTTAAAAAGTGGACCCTTTAGATCAAAAGTACGCTTTGAGGAAATTGAAATTTCACTCCAAAATTTTGAATATATCTTCAAGATAATTGTCTTAAGACTTTTGCTTAGATGAAATCTTCAGGGAAATTATTACAGACATTTTGTCTAAAATAATTCCCCCATAAGAAATAGTCTATGGGTGTTGACCCGAAAGCATTTTTATGATGTACACCATAAGTAATTTATTACTAAGATTACTATGAGTCTCACCACAGTTATCCAAAATAAAATAAAAAGTATTTCCTATCAATACTTTAAAGACCCCTATCAACTTGATCCAACAATATTAAATTATACTAGAAAATAAAAGCCTAGTGAACGTTGCAAATTTGTCACACTAACTGATATTCAATGCAAGATTATATATAGGTGATATGTCATGATATAAAATGCATCATTTCATTCAATTTAACTTGCATTCAAAGTCTTTTTTATCTTAAAGCTATGAAGATCCCTAGTTCCCACTTTAAGAGTACTCTAAATAAAATAATGACTAAACTAGAGCAAAAGTGTTTGTCTAGAATACATAGTGCATAGTAGAAGCATCATAGAGTACACATCATTGGCATATACATCTATAAATTTTTGAGGTATGAAACTACCATCCCCATATTTAATTAAGGACTCCATAGAATTTATGGATATAATCTTTAATGCCATAATGTTTGGGGATAAATACTAGAATTATTTAAAATTATGAGATGTCATCAATTTAGTGAATGTGTTTTCACTCAAAAATGATATGAAACTAGAAGATAAATTATAAGTTAAGGAATTATTGGAATTCAAATGCCAAAGATTACACTTTGTTATAGATAAGCTGAAAGTAATGTCATGCATTAACCTCTAAAGATACTTATTCTTTTTAGGGAAGATATTATAGGATGCTTTCCTACATCATTCTAGTAATAATGTGGTGGTTGCATGCATTTCAAGGGTGGATCTTCATATATACCTATCTTTGAATATCCACAATGCCTACTTCAATAAGCGCACATTATTGTAGTTTAACATTGAGACTTTAATGGAGAAGCTACTATCTCTATGGCTACTCCTGGATCAGACCATCACATGGAAAGTAAATAATCCAAAAGGAACAATTCTAATTAATAGATTTAGGTTAAGGATTTGCATTGGTATGCCTCTTCTTAATTGATTATACCATATACCTAACATTCATTTCATTAATTTGGATTGCATATTGTTACTATATTTGATGCTTACACATGATACTAGACATATGCTTTTATGCTATCATATCCCTCTAGACATATGATACCATATACCTATATGGGTTTTTGATTTGAGGAGAAGGCTAAGATAGTACATATCCATGCTAGCATAAAAGCTAAAGTTTAGGAGGAAAATTTGAGATGATATAACTCCATAGAATCCATGGAATTCATGAAGGTTGAGATGGTACCTCATATGAGACAAGATAATAAATTGTTAAATTCCTTGAGAGATAACAATTCAAAACTAAATATTTTAGTTTTCTATACAGAAAACTCTCTATATAGTCATATCAACCTTATGACTATGCTAGAAGCATATAATGCCTTAAATCTAATAATCATTTAGTAGGAAGAGGTGAAGGATTGGCTATGAAACATTGGAGCTTTAATCCATAAATATTAAGTGCATGAGGTTCATATTATTCAAATTTTTCATTAGATAAAATTATCCAAAGTTAAATACACCATTGGTAAGTTGATTAACATGATCAATTTTGACAAGCTTATCTAGGAAGTAGCTAATGAGTTTAAGTAGAGCTTGAAATGTTTGACACTTGAGGAAATTGAGTCAGAATTAAGTAAGGCTCAAAAAAATGTCACTGAAGTTGAATTCTTCAAAAATAAATTTCAAATAACCAAGGACAAACATGCAAATCTCCTTGGATAGACTAAATGAATTCATCAACCACTACTACTAAATTTAAACATTATATGATAGTAGCATGGAGTGGCACAAAACATCTATGAGGATAATGAGGAAAAGAAGAAACAAGTTTTTGGTATTGAATTAAATATTCAATTTCCATGATGACTTCTACTCCAACCAAGGTGCATGTATCACTTCAAGTGAGTAAGCCTTGATAGGCTAAGATTTCATACATGTACAATTTTATAATGGAAGTGTACTTAGATTTTAAGTGGTTAATTGTAAAAATTGACTTTATATTTTATGTATATGTACACATTGCATGGTTTTGGAAAATTCAATCTATTTTATTTTAACTTCTAGTTTCCTCTTATACAGTTTTAGAACACAATTAAAACCACATGTTCAAATTGACACTTGTAACCACCTTGTATGAACTTGGAGGATGAGGCAACCTCTTCCCCAAGTCTATATATACAATTGTAACCTAGTTCAAATTTTTGTTAGAATATTTTGGAATACAGATTAGTGAAACAATTTTGATCATGAGTGAAGTGTTTTGAGTATTTTCTTTCTAATTCCATGTAATTTGTTATTATTTCCATGGTTGTATGTTTTCAATAATCTTTAGTGAGCTAAAACTATGAATATATTATTGATATATAGATCCTAGATGTGTAATATCTATTGAAATATTAGTGAATGTATTGATTAAGCTAGTCAAGTTGATTGAATCATATTTATAAATGTGTATTTGTGATTTTTTGGTGTAGTTTTTTGTGTGTGTGCAACAACTACCTCAGATAATTCATTTGCCCAAGCTAGAATCTCTTGATTAAGGGTGTGTAATAGATTCCTTAAAAGAAGCAACCTTTGTTTGAAGCATATGAATTTATTACTTCTTTATTTCCCTTGACTTCATATTCATGTCTGATTGTATGTGTGTTATTACTACCAATAATAGACATAGGTTTTAGAAAGCATAAGTTTATTTGGAAACCAACTAGGGAAGTGATTTCCAAATAACCACATAGCCTTATTTTCTACCCTACCTTACCCTTATTTTGAGTTTTTAATTAATACCTACCCAGTTTATATTATAAACTATCCACCTATCCAACTCATGTAGAGATTCACTCGATTAGAAGGCCACACCTCCATCCAAAAATAATAACCTACATGCTCTACCACTATTCCATCAATATGTTGAAATAAACCATATACCTATAACTCATGCCCTCAAGTGGAGTTTACCTCCATTGATATCCTAAAACATTAGAGGTTACCTCATTCGATTATGGTATACATAAAATCCACATGAACATACTATTAGATACTCAACATGGTTTTATCTTATTAAAATATAGCTATAACAGATGAAAATTAAAACTTTACAAAACTAATATGTACTCCATAACTTATATCAAACTCTCATGAATTGGGGCAATAAGGAAAAAAATAGATCTACCCCTACAAACAAACTAATCATCCATCATAGGGTAAGACGTTAGACTACTCTGATACTAGATATTGGGAAAAATGGAGTTTGGAAAATAGGAAAAGAGCCTAACAATGGACAAAATAATTAATTACAATAATATACTCTCACACACTATCTATATATTTCATAAGAAAATATTACAAATATATATGACAACTTTTTCCTATAATTGGGGAGATCATATCTCCATATATCTCTCCCACAATATCTCCCCGAACTCTATAATAACTCATTTAAAAACCAACTAGATAAAAAATCAGCTCATATATTATTTTTATGCATAATAACAATAATATACCAAATAACTATTAATGCATTATTATTTATCTAATAATAATTACGTTATTACAATTTTATAATGTGAACATACCTCAACCAGTTCTCCTAGCTTCAACATCTCAAACTCTTTCTTCATCACCTGTATAAAGGCCTTGGTCATGATCTCATTGTTTACACCAAATATGATGTTATCCACATAGACAACTACTATCAACTAATGGCCATCTTTTGTCTTTATGTATATAACACTATTTGTAACTCCTATTTTGAATCCTTGATCAAATAGATACATGTCCAACCTAGCATACCAAGCTATAGGAGATTTATTTAGACCATATAGAGCCATTTTTAATATTCAAACATAATCCTTGTCACCTAATAGTGATAACCCCTAAGTTTTCTCTATGTACACATCCTCTCCCAAATTCCCATTGAAAAATGCAGACTTGACATCCATCTAGTATTCCTTGAACCCTTTGAATCCTTCATATGCTAGAAACAATCCAATGGCCTCCAATATTTCTACTGGTGAAAATTTATCTTCAAATTCTACCCCTTCAACTTGTTCATATCCATTTCATATTAATATATCCTTATTCCTAGTTACTTCTCCATCTTCATTTAACTTGTTTCTAAACACCCATTTTGTGCCAATGACATTGTTATCTTTAGGCCTAGGAATTAGTTGCCAAGTCTCATTCTTATCTATGTGGTATAACTCCTCATTCATATCACCTATCCAAAATTTATCTTTTCTTGCTTCCATAAGATTCTTAGGTTCAATATTAGACAATAGAAAAACATTCTCTTTGTTTAGATTACTTATCAATCTTTTCCTTGTTTACATACCTACATTCTTATTATCAATGATTTGATATTCAAGATGATCTCTTTGAATATGTCTTGAGGGGAAATTTGATTATTATCTCTCCTAAAATTCTTCTTATTCATAATCAAAATCTATAGTTTCCTCTTCATTCTTGAAGTCTAGATTCTCTAAAATATCCTTTGATTGTAAGTGTGATTTCCTTATCTCATCAATATTTACATTGGTTATTTACACTATCTTATGTAACCTCTTTTTATAACATCTATGGGATGAGATAATTGATGAGTAGCCTAAGAATATAACTTCATCATATCTATAATCAAACTTTCTTAAGTCTTCATAATATATTTTGATGAAACATTTACTCTCAAACACTCTAAAGTGTTCCACATTAGCAGGTATGCCTTTCCATAGTTCATAAGGAGTCTTGTTGTAGTTAGTGCTTATTTTTCATCCATTAAAAATGTATATTGTATTGTGTAATACCTCTCTATAATATCCATCAAATAATATAGACTTATTTATCATAGTTCCAGCCATCTCTTGAACTATCCTATTCTTTCTTTCCACTACCCCATTTTGCTAAGGTGTCCTAGATATTGAGAATTATCTCCTTATTCCATAAAAATCACAAAATTAATAAAAATTAATTAGATTAAAACTCTCCTCCTCTATCATATCTTAGGTACTTGATCTTACCATTATTCTCATTCTTAACAAGATCCTTGAATGCCTTGAACTTGTCAAGAGCTTCTGAATTTTCTTCCAAGAATGTTACCCAAGTCAATCTTGTGTAGTCATATATGAGTAACATGAAGTAGCTATCTCCTTGAATTATTTTAATTATTTTAGGCCCACATAGATAAGTGTGTATTAACTCTAAAGGTATTATAATAAATTACAAATTATACTTGAACCTTCTTATAGTTTTTTTACCATGTTGATATGCCTTGCAAAGTATGTCTATAGGTTTGATGATCTTAGGCATGTTATTCATAGAATTCTTGTTGGAAATAAGCCACACCTAGACTAACAAGGGCTGGACATAGAAGGTCTAGTAGTTCAGTTGGTAGAGCACTCTAACATCAAATGGAAGGTCCTAGGTTCAATTCCCAGCTAGTTCATATGAGTTGTAGCTCATATCTTCTTCATGATTGTATTTACCAGAATATCAAAGTTTATGTGACCTAACCTTATGTGACATATCTAAATTTCATACATATTTCTCATAAATCACCTCTCCTTGATCTCATTCAAGACATATATACTATTTTGAGTCCTATTAGCATTGACAATCAATCTTCCTAATTTGTCTTTCCTTATCTCACATCCTCTATCATGAAAGGTTAGTGTGTGTCTTTGATTAAACATTTGATTTACACAAATTAGGTTATGTTTAAAACCTTTGACATATAATACATTCTATGTATTGTTCTTCTCATTGTCTAAACTTATGATACCTTTACCAACTATATTGGTAGTTATGTTGTCTCCAAATCTCATTAGTCCTTTATCATTCTTATTCAATGAGATGAACTTAGTTTTGTCTCTTTTCATGTGGCTTGATAAAACACTATATATATAACACTTCATGATTTAATATTTAATGTGAAAGATAGTATGAACCAACATATAATCTTATCTAGTCTTTTATTCCTTCTTCGTAAATAATCCATCTTAACTCTTGGGCTCAATATGATCAATCATAAATTACTTTGGATTATATACCAATGTTTGACCCTTATCATGCACTATAAGAGCTTGATATATCTTGTTGAATATTTTATGCCTTCTAACTATATTAGAATAGAATCTTGCAATGTGTCCCATATTATGGAAAATGTAGCAAATAAAATTTTTGCACTTACCTTTTGACTTATCACTCCTTTTCCCATGGTCCTATGATAACTTATCAATTATTGCATTGAGTTGCCTAATTGGTTTTTTCATGTTGATACTCTTGAATTGTTTTTAATTCCCTTTCTCAAACTTTTTCATCTTGTTTATGAGTTCCTCATGCTCAACCTTCAAGGAATCTAGCTCTATCTTCAACTTATCATACTCAACTTCCTTTGATCTAAAATATGTATTAACACATTCTAACTAATTCTTGAGATCCTTCATAGTCTTTTTTTTATTCTTCAAATCATCTATGGCACTTATGATCTCAGATTCAAGGTCTACTTCAACTTATCCTAATTCACTATCATAGTCTACTTCTTCACCATACATGTTGTATTCTTCTTTTTAATCACTAGACATCTTGTACTTCTTAGGATCACCTTCAAAATATTAGGCTTGCTTAAAATGACCAAGATATGATACCAATTTGTTAAAATAATAACTATTGGGGGTGGGTGGTTGAATCAATGTATTCAAAATATTCATTCAATTCCACTTAAGCATACATGAATCATTCATACAATTATGAACATCTAGAAAAGTATATGTAACCGTACAATATCATGAAACAATATAACACATTATATATGTTGGAAATAATCAAGGGAAATGAAAACTACTGATCTCTTTAAGTATATTACAGTCATATAAGACAAAAACCAATCTTTATTGAAACACCAATTCCACATGGGGTACCAACCTTAACTAGTCAAACACCCACTCGACTAGGTTTTAGCAAGCACCAACTTACAAAGAGGCACCAAACCCTTAGATGATCAATACCATCTCAACCACCTAAAAAATTTTATAATTTTTAGAAAAAAAATTTACTCACACAAAATATGATGATCACCTTATTTATCTCTTCTCACTCTTTTATCCCTCTCAAACTTCCTTCTAGGATTCTTCGCTCAATTAGGTCTCTTCAATACAAATTAGGTCATATGACCTTGATATTCATATACAATACCCATTTTATATATTAATTATAGTTTTCCTAAACCCATATGATGGTCTACAAGACCTCTTTTAACTATTCAATGTGTTATTTCCTTTTCTTGCACTCTTCACTACTCTAACTCACCAATTAGATCTATTAGGCCTTATTCTTATGTAATCCTCTAGCTCAAACACCTATTAGTCAGCCACACACACTTTTACACTTGTATTAACATTAAAATAGGTCGTATAACACATTTAATCCATGATTAAATCATTAAAATAGGTTGGCCACAACTTAAAATACCAAAACCTCTTTTAGACCTTAAGAAGACATAATTCAATTAGGCCTTCATTATTACACATTACCCTTTGATCTCCTTGGAACATTTTAAAACTCAAAATATAGTAGGAACACTTCATATACCACTAAAATATACCCCCAATAATATAATATTATGTCCATGATATTTTTTATATCTAACCACTAGCTGAAACACACCATTAGTACTAGTTACATTAGGCCTTCACACACACAGAAAGGTTTGTCTTGAATAACTAAAGATAACACATTATTTAGCCACACAAAAATGAAAATAAATAACACACACAAAACCTCAAATATATTTAAAAATTATCCAAGTGAATTATACTCTTAAACTTAGGGCATAGATCCTCAAAAACATCTCTGCAACTTACTCAGAACTACAAGTTTTCCTCAAAGACTAGTTATGGTGACTTAGACCTACAACAATTGTATAGAGATATTAAATGACTTATGATGAATTTATATGAACCTATAACATATTAGACCATATTAAAATATAAACATCATATGGTTTAGTGGCAACTATTGGTCTTAAAAACCAATTTATTGACCTCACTCCACACAAATCTCAATGAGTCAGACAAGCCATTTTGGATTCTTCATTTTCACCACCATACCTAATTTCCAAGATTATACAAATAATTAATAGGAAATACCAGTAAAAAAATATATATCCATGTACTTGGTTTCATCACTCTATCATTATAACACATTGTTAATCATCTTCTCACTACTACCTATGTTTTTCACTGTTTACACCATTAGGCATGTTAGCAACTGGCTAACTTGGATGAAAAATTTATAAAAATTAAAGGATATAACCTATCTATAAACCTTATTTGACATGAAACATGAGTATCAAACTCATCTTACATCTATTTTCATACTCTGATTTGGTCAAATCAGATTGCTATAACAAATCTCTAAGAAATTAGCACTTTCTTGTAGGACCTACTCATACACATGATAACTCAATCACATGTAGAGATTATTGGGAGAGTTAAATACAACCTAAAATATATTTCTTGATCATATAAATAATTTATGTGTGTTTTTTTATCAATATCTTCAACATCGGGTCCTTATTAGGGATCGAAGAGGGATTAAACCTATTTCCATTCTAAACAATCGTTCATAAAGCATAGCCCCTCAATCCAAAAACTAATGCCTAAAATTTTGATCTAGGACCTTCCCTATATAAAATTA